>JABASI010000173.1:0-50764 GCA_019776505.1 Tomocerus nigrus
TAGCTTTCAAAATGGTAAACTATTCCACTTGTTGAATAGAATAGGAAAGTACCCCTCTTGGTTTTCTGTCTGTACCACTTCAAGTGTAAATGACTTATATGTAATTTTTAAATATTTACATAGGTATCACCTTATGTGATTCATATTATTGTATTGTATGCAACATTAGAATAACATTATTGTAGCATTTTAAGCATTATTTTTTCCTATTCATCGTACAAAAATCGGCTACTATCTGTAATTGGTTAGTTTACGGGTACGTTTACACTACATAAATTACTTTCATCCCTCTAAACATTCACACATTTTCATGTTATACATACAGGAGATAACAAAACAATTACAATTGTGTACCTACCACATTATACAAGTAGATCGGCATCATTACACTGAAAATTCGCTAACACATTATAAAACGCCTATGGCACATAGTAAATCTACTGCTACTAATTTATTATTTCATTCAATGTAGATGTGTTATATATCATAATGAGCGTTTGTGCATGTAATACATTTGAAATACCTGAAAATGGGCGACACATAAGTTAAAAATGAGACTACACCTACTCCAAAATTTGTCTCTTGTCTGCTGCTTGATAACTGCATCAATTACACTTACACTATTACTATGAATTGAAGATCACATTTACCCCTCTTTGTTAATGGTTAATCTTTTCAGTGTAAGTTATTTATGCTATGTAATGATGTAATGCAAAACTACAGTTTAACCGAATAGTGTTTCGGTCCAGTAAAAGTTCTGAACCTGAGTAAGTAGATTGTAGAATATAAATTGTAATACTAATGTGTTCTAGTACGTTATTAGGTTAAAAAGGACAGTCAACTAGAAAATGATATTTTTTCACTGAATAACTAAAATTGCTTCTACTCTGTGTGATCTACTACATCGAACATTTCACATTTCTATCAGAAAAAAGTTGGTATAAAGCTCTTGTGTCTGAAAATACAGATGAACAAAACAGTATATTGGAATTGGTATTTGTTACGACTATTGGATGATTTTTTACATATTATATTCATTTAGTTAATAGCTGACGGATAATGATTCTCTGCTTTGAGTTGATGACTTATAATTAAGTACTCCTTCCGTCTATTCGTCTATTTTGCAGATAATAATAATAACATTGCACTATATGGAGGTGAAAGAGTTGAAATTGAACTTTCACTGTACTGTAACAATAACAAAGCCTAAAAACTAAAGCCTACATATAATACCTAAGTATGCTATTGTAAAAAGCTATTTCGTAGGCTCTCTTATCTCTATATTATGTAACATAGTAGGTACTTAAATATTTTTCTACAACATTCACAGAGATACTACATGAAACATTTTATATAATATATATATATACATATGTGAAATTACTGATGTATAACGGTACCTTATCGCTTAATCTTAACTTACACTAGTATAAAACTACTAAAATCTTCTTTAGAAGATAAACTATACTTAACATATATTTTTGCAATGACTGAGTAAGTTTGAAATCAAACTGACACTATCTTTTGTTATGCTATGAATAATGTCTAACAATATGTTAACTTAACGTAACTGACAATGAGCAAAAATAAATAAATATTTAAGGCTAAAAAGAAGAAGTTCGTTGTAGATTAAAATCTGCAGCATTTGAAAGATCATACCAAGATAACTTTTTAAAAATCCATGCTAAATTACTCGCAAACGGAACTGTCGCTGTCCTAAAGTTAAAAAATAAGATTTCATGGAATTAATTTCGGTAATTACAATTAGCAACTAATTATATGCTACTATAATAAGTAATTGTAATAATTAATATAATAATAATAATTAATATTAATTATTAATATAATTAATATTAATAATTGTAATAATTATAATTAATTATTATTAATCTGATCATTAGTGATCATGCAATATGCCATGATAAGACTTGTGGGAAAAGAAATAAAGTGACTTACATCGTTCATCATTCGGAATAATTTTCCTTGTGTCGTGTACACCGTTGAAGCTCCGTCCTTCTCTGCCATTGTATGTCCCGCAGACTAATTATCATTATAAAAAGAGATACGATTGCTGTGATGTAATTGATGCATATGCATAAGGATAAAGATCATTTCTAACAAATACTCACTTCGCTGTACGCGCAATACGAGGGAGGTTTACAATGACTGTAGCAACTTTGTCTTGACGTTTCAGCAGTGTAAATATGTTGTTTTGATGGGGACCTTATGGTTTCATCAAAAGATCGTACTTCTGAGACAGACCTACTTGTAAAAGAAAAAACAGTCACAGTTTTACAATCCTGTAGTCTTTTCTGGAATGAATGATGGGATTATGTCTGTGTAATTTCTGTATTTGTAAGTTGTAATTAGATAATGTGTGTGCTTTATGTAGTTAAAAAAAATTGTCGATGTGCAAATGATATTGGTGTTTCGAGAGGAAATGGTCTACTTCTCATAGCCTTTATAAAAAGGCTCTGGTTCCAGTCCAATTGATCGCCGCCTCATTCCTCCCCTGGCTGAGACTTCAGTTCCTGATGACACCAGGGCACCTAGATAAAAAATAGTTTTTCTTATAACATGATTAGTTGGAATGAGCACATGTTGGCCATGTTGGGTGTGACGTGATGAAAAAGTGTGGCATTAGTGGAATGTGTGTTAGTCGTTGTTTGCAGATGTAAGATCAAGCATGATGATGTGGTCGTTCGGTAGTGAATTCATTCATGTCAGTAGTGTCATTGTCATTCCTTTAAAACAGAACCACTAACCCGTGGAGATTTTGCGCTGTTCTTGTAGAGATAATTTACGGAACGCTGTGGAATCATTTCTTCTTATAGTTGAATGATGGCTTGTTGTTGCTCCAAAAGACTTGTGGACCTTAATACAGAACAGTTGTTAGAAAGAACAAGATCCTTACATTGAGTTAATCAAGTCTCATTTTTAATTGGGCTTGAAAAACACTATACACACATACTGAAGTAGGTGCTTTCGTTATTAAGGGAATCCCCATGAAATACTCATATTCATGTATTGTATAAAAGAAAGAAAGTGAATGCAGTGCATATAAATAGTTACAGTAGAGATCCAATGCATCTTACCCAGTGCCGAAGAAACCGTTTTGGCAATTAAACTCTATTTCTAAATTTTACTACTTACTGATGGGGGATAAGGACTTTGATCCAAATAGCTTATAAGCTTTCTCTCAGTTGCCGCTAAATCAGCATTAGTATCCGGTCCTAATGCTGCCGATACTAAATGGGAAGTTGATTGTGGTCTGGATGACGGCCTGATTTTAGCCCGAGGAATAACCACGGTTAAAGACCTGTCCTGCTGTAAAATAAATAAATGCAATTTTCTCCACAATGTCACACATATTCCACTCAAAATGCCCAATTAGAATATCAAACGTATTATAGAACAATGTGGAATGCAGTGGAAGCATAATATGGTAATGATATTACTTGATCCATCACTACATTTCTAAGTGAGAAATTCATTAAGTTAACATCTCCGGCGCCTCTACTTGGTCCTTTCGGGTCAGTTTCAATCTAAATCAAAGCAACACATTTTCATTTAATACATTATTGAACAGTTCACATTTTCATATTTTATGTAATTACAGATAGAAATATATATCTCAGAAGCTTGAATGAAGTGAAAGTAATGTAGTAAAATTTTACGCTTTGTTTACACTAAGTAATAAGGAGAGAACTCCTTTACATAATTACTTTTCCTTTACACATTGGAAAAGTGTAGAATTACTAAGATTTACCAATAAAGAGTCTGGAGTGAATGCTTGGGACGTGTTTCTGACAGGCGGTGTTTGACTACCATCGCTACTAGAATCATTCATGATTGCTGCTCTGTCCAATGTTGCCTGTGATGTTGGACTTCTGTATCTCATGAATCTACCACCTACAGAAAAAAATGCAAGTTTACAGGTATTTAGCTTCAATGTCATTGTGTTCCAAAAATGGCAAAATGTATGGGATAGTACTTCCTGGCCGTTCCCGATTCATTTTGTTTCGACGGCAAACTAGTATTCCACAGAGAAGTACAAGCAAGAACAGAATGGCTCCAATTCCAATGATTGAGATAAGAAGAACTGCAAAACACAAACCACATGATTATTAAAGTATCACTTGTTATTTGCCGTTGCCTCCGAATAGCTTCACTTAATATAAATAATGTAGTATATAATTAATAGTGAATAGGCGGTTATTGATCTTAAAGTACCCCCTAATGTAGCTATTTTTACATACAGCTCCATTACAAGAATATACGCGAGTTTGCAAAAAAAATCAAAGAACTCTTTATTTGTTATACAGGCATGGTGGGTAACCTGAGATTGGCAGCGACAAAATGCAACTGCAATTACTTCATCACGACCAACTACTTTTTTATGTAAATAAGCTACAGTATAGGAAATAATATATATAATACAATGCATTCAGAGTTTGCTTGTATCTCCATGAATATCACAAAATTGTGTTAAAAATGTCTGGAGTTCTACATGTCACATGTGGGGTTATTATTATTAGTTTAGTGGTATTGGATTGGAAACGATATTGGTCGTAAGTTCGTAAGTACTACGTATTAAGTATTTAAGTGTTCAGTTCAAGTATCATTTGCTGCAACAATACCTAAGCTAAGATTTTTACAGTACAGCTATACCTAAAAATTTTACCTTTCAAATTGATTTGACATTCGGCTCCACCGTACCATCGGAAACAGTCGCAAGATGGATTTCCATAGGAGTCAACGTAACAGTTTCCTTTGTAGTTACATTCAGCACAACCAGCCATTTCTGTATCCATTATGAAAAATATTATCTTTGTTCAGAGTTTATGAATCAATTGAGTTTTAAAAACAATAAAATCCTTTTGTCATATAGGTAATTAATTAGGATGTAAGGTTAGTAGAGATTATTGTTTTCCAAGTTTCAACTCTTGACGGTCATCTCAAGACCTACACTACTACTACTAACTACTAACAGCCAACCTGAGTTTGTAAGTCTAACAACCACTTGTTCAATCAAACGTAGAAGGCCTACAATAGTTTATCTTATTAAGTATAAGCTAGTGTGGATTGTGGACTGGGGATGCAATTAACCAGGTTTCATCCGTGTGCTAAAGCTATACAGAGTAGTCGTATGTAGTGTTCGTTTTAACTTACATAGTCCTACCCTACCTCTGTAACCTACTCACGTGTAACCTTAAACCATTAAAGTTTTCTGTATATGCATTGTGATTTGAGATAAATCTAAGCAATCCAAAGCCTAGAAAACAGCAAACATTTAACACTTCAAACAAAATTATCATTTCTATTTACGTACACAAAATAACTGTAAGGAATGTATGCAAAATGCACGCAATGCTACATTTATTCATACACGATAATGCAGTTTTACTTTTACAGAAATAGGAACAATTTCACTACAGCAAGCACTTCCATTAAAATGTTTATTCCCTTTGCATACGCCTTTGCATACTAAATCTTTCTTTTACAAATTTCTCTATAGATCGCAATGCATTGGTAAATATCTCCCTATCAATTGAGAGCTGTGATGTTGGTCAGCAATAAATCAGCATCATTATCATAGTTTCATAGTATAATATCATGGACTACTAAGTAACTGACTGAACCTAAGGAGGGGTTGTCGGTTTGGAAAGGGGGTATTGTGAGAGTACTCAAACCAATGTATTAGCAGAATCCTTCCACGGGTCACAATTTTGCACCGAACGCTACCAAACTTTCCTCAAAAATCGGATTTTATATTATCATAGGGCATCAGGAGCCCAAAAGTAATTATTTTGGGTCGGAAGACAGTTGCCGACGGCTTTAAAGATTTCAAGTTAACTTTGAGCCTGTCGGCAACTGCCTTCCGACTCAAAACAATTACTTTTTGGCTCCTGATGCCCTAGATAATATAAAATCCGATTTTTGAGGAAAGTTTGGTAGCGTTCGGTACAAAATTGTGACCCGTGGAAGGATTCTGCTAATACATTGGTTTGAGTACTCTCAAAATGCTCCCTTTCCGAATCGACCACTCCTCCTTAGTAGGGAAAGGTCTAGTGCCATGTTGTTTGCCTGTTGCAGTAAAAAGTTGGATTCGGACTCGGACATGAAATTGTAATTACTTATTACTAGCGTATTCAGTCAAAGAGATACATAAACATATTTATTATGTATATCAAAATCAGTATCAAAATATCCTATGAACTCCAAAAATATAAGCACTGGATAGAAAACAACTGGATAGAAAACTGGAAGTAAAATTGGCATGAAAATATTTATCTGGTGTCCTTTTCTCCAAGTATTTTTTGAGTGAATATAATAATACTTACTTATATTACACCTCATTTAATTTGAAATGTCATGTTTGGCATTATGCCTTTGGCTTAGTGAACTACTACGCAACACAGGTGCATGTAATCATTGTCAATAACCGCTGACATCGTTGCGTGAGCGTGTCTTATCCAATTCGACCAAGTTTTGCATTTTTTGTACCGCGTGTGCGATATCAGTAATAGCATAATGACATGCCTTAATTAATTCTTCCTTGTTAAACAGCTTACTGTTTTAAGTGAAAAAGCATCCTGTTGATAAGAAGTGGACTTGAGTTTGAATTGCAAACATTTAGAGGTGTGTCTAACCACAACTAAGCTGAATGTGAATACATATTATCTCTGTATTATGTAGTAGCTTTGATGTTGCGTTATATATAATTAGTTGTAGTTGTAGTTGTAGTAGGTTATGTACTAGCGGATAGATACCCACTAACTAACACAACAACGCCTCAATCCCAACTCTAATCTAATTTCTCACGTCAAAAATGTTGAACGATTAAGCAGGAACGTGTAATGGCGTTGTTTGGCTTAAATGTAAGCTACATAAAATCCTGCTATTAAAGAGCTTATCAAATCATTGGTCATTCATGCAATTAACTAAGTAGTAAGTATAATATATTATTTGGTCGAAAACTATAGTTATAATTATTAAACGCAGAGTACAGGACTTGACATCCCTCATTCCGCCTTGAGATTGACGGAAAATACACGAAAGAAAAACCGCGTGTAGGATTAATTGGGGATATAATAATCACTAAAGATAACATAATCATTTAGCATTCACAGAGAAATTACCTAGAGGTGATAAGAAAAAAGTGGAACTAATTACCGTAGCAGTCACGTCCTGGCCGGTGTTTCTTCATCAGCCTGTCTTTGTAACCCGATTTACATCTGCATGTGTAAGAACCCTTGATGTTTATGCACTCAGCATTTGGTGAGCAATCATTGAAATCCTTTAATGTACACTCGTTAAAGTCTGCAAAAAGAGTAGAGGTATCCTTGAGCCGTAATTATTTCATAAGCATAAAAGTGTAAAAACAAAAATCTGTCGCCTGTAATTTTCTTGAGAATCAAATGAAAGCGTTGAAAGTTGTAACCTTTGATGAAATTATTTCACCCGTTATAATCACTTTACCTCTAGCGCTAAAATCGCTCATGTTCCTAGTTGATGAAATGCCAGTTCTTCCAATACTAAAATTAGTTGCTTTAAGAGTCCTAATTAAATGATTTTTAATCCGCTCTTCTGTAACATTGGTCGTAAGCTGAAAAAACGTAAGGGGTTAATTTTTGCATTCTTAAAACGGTGGAATGAATTATTTTGCTGTCTTTAATTATGCCCACCTGCACTAAGAAATCCACATTGACCTTAGGCTCCGGCTCTCTAGTTCTATCATTAAGAATGACGGTGGGGTTCACTCTCATGATTTCTGCCCCTTGAAATTGCCTTTTAATATCGGTAGCCAGAAAAGCCTTATCTATTGCATCTTTTGTTACTGTAATAAAGTTTTGATAGGCGTCTGAAGCAGAATTTTGTAAATCTTTAAAGTCGAAAGACATTCCATCCATGTGATTCAGAGCGATCCTCATTTCGTACGTAAATGTAGCTGAAATGTGTAACTCATCATAATTAGTGAACTGATTCATTAGCCAAAAATACTATAATCACATAATGCACGAAAAAAAAACACGAATAAAAATCTTGATAAAAACATACGTCTGCACGGAAATTTTTGTTTCATCCTGGCGTATCCCGGTTTACAGTCACATTTTGGCTTAGTTCCATTTACATATGTACGACACATCTGATTACCATTGGAAGAGCAATTTGACTGACATCCGGCTTCGAGTACCGAGAAAGGACGATGCTTCACAGGAGTGTTAGATGTTGGTGGCACTCCTGGAGAAATAGGATGCGGTCTATTATTTGCGATCGAAGGTCGAGAGTTTGTCTTGGTTTCCCCACCGAATGCTCCTCCACGTAACACTTTCTCGGTAGTATCCTCATTATTTTTCTTTGTTTTCTCAGATGTATCAACAAACGTGTAAACGGCTGTGTAAAAGAAAAGCAATTATATAAGTTCATTCTCTCTTCGTTGTACAATTAAATATCAATGAAATGTCGTTTTCTTTTAAGCATATACCTTTAGTTGGTTCAGAAAAGATAGTTGTTCTAACTGTAGTAGGTTTGACCTCAACAGAATTAACAAGGGTCACAGTTCCCACAATAGTGCTAATGAGCGTTTGAGGAGGCAGCGTTTTGGTGATCATGATAGTGTGCGTCACAGGACCTCCAGCTGAAGACATTACTGTAATTTCTGTTTCCGTCAGCGTCTGAGTTTTAGTTTCCGTATGAGTGACAAATCGTGTAGTTTGTGTGGTTGACGAAGAGTAAGGCACCCCTCTGGTTCTTGAGGATATAAGACTTGTGCTCCTGTGTCTTCCTCTTTGGTTTACTTTGGTAGGATTAATTTCCTCGCTACTTGTTACTGAAACGGTTTTGTTTGTTTGGCTTGTACTATTTTGTCTGGAAATTGTAGCACTGATAGTTGTTGTTTCTTTCTCTTTGGTTGCAGTTACAGGATTTGATGGGGAAGTGTCTTCCTCTTCTTCGTATTCTTCGTCATCTTCGTATTCGTACTCTTCCTTGCTACCATCTCCTTCTCCAGGCGAGGAACTACTAGAACTGCTGATAGTTGTAACATTTCTACCGGGTGATCTGCTCACTGTAGAACCAGGAGATGATAAAGGAGGTTTCGCAGTTGTGATAATTTTTGTTATGATAGTTGTAAATCGTTCCCGGGAAGATATTCCTGGTCTTCTGAAAGGTGGTCTGTAAGTTGTTGGCCTCATTAGCTCGGGTGGCATAGAAAACTTCCCTCCTTCTTTACTAGCAGCGACAAGTTTTGAATCTGCAGTTGTCGTTGGAGGAGCCCTTGTTCTGCTGGTGGGGATAGACGTACTTGGTGGAAGTGTTGTCACAATTGGAGATGGAGTAGTAGTTCCTCTGACTCTGTTTTCGTATTTGTTGATGATTCTACTGATATTTACTATAGGAGAAAATCTCGCCGTGGTGGAAGAACGTTCTGATGGTATGTCAGTTGAATTTTCCGGTTTCTCAGTTGTGGAAGTAGTAGAACGTCCTCTCCATGGAACATTCAGGTTAGGACCACGAGTTGGCAAAAATGGTTTTCGAACGCTGATTTTCGTGGTAGCGTTATTAGTTTCCTCTTGTTCCACAGTTGTGGTGAGGGCAGGAGTGGTTGTAGGTCGTCCAGTTGGTCGACGATTGATAATCTGGTACTTAGGGCCCTCTGCAGCGGTTGTGATAAGTGGAACTTCAGAAGATTTTGTAGGGCTAATATCTGCAGTTGATGGAACAGCGTTAGATCCTCTTGTTCTGTGAATTGTTGATGTTTTGGTAATTACAATCTTTACAACAGATCTTGATGGAGTTCGTGTTGATGCTTGGGAAGATCCGGGAGAATCCTGTCCACTATGAGTTATTGCCGATGTTTGCAATTTTCCACCCGAGTATTTTATGACATTCGATATAGAAGTAGTTGGAGCAGATGCTGCTGATGATTGAGCTGACGGAGCTACAGTTGTCTCTGAACCTTCCAATTCAATTTTCTCTGTTGGATTGATGCTAGAAGACGATTTCACTGTTTCACTGGGTGCTATCAATGCAGAGTTGAGGTCTTTTGTCGGTAAAATTGCAGTGAAAGTGTTTGTGCCTAAAATTTTGTTGTCGTGATCAACACTAGCAATGGTGTGAACTGTAGTCCGAGGTGGAGTGGGCTTAAAAAGTTCCTCCTCCGGACGAAGTAGGTTCGGTCGTATTTGGTTTGGTCCATTTGGCCTGTAGCGTATAGGTCCGTTACTTGGAAGTTCCAAAACGGGTGACTTAATACGATTACTATCGATTGGCGGAGGTTCCAATTCTGTTTTTGGTGAACCTGGTGGAAATCGAAATGGATCATGGGATTCTGGCCTTTCGAATTTGAAACCGTTATTTGATCCAGGTGGTGGCAGTGGTCTTTGTGGGAATGGAGGTGATCCGGGATTTCTCTGAGGTGGTAATCTTTGGGGTGCAGGGAAATTTTGCTGCGGGCGATTATTGTTTGCTAGATGCCCTCCTATATTGAAGGGTCTGTTGGGCAAAGGAGCATTATTTGGAGGCTTCGGGTAATTAATTTGACCCTGATTTTGTAAACCTGACTGTACATTATTTTTGTCGGTATTCACACCGTCTTCATCATCCTCGTAATATTCATCTTCCTCAGCGTAGCTGGATTCTCGATGTCCTGTCCCTGAAGGGCCTTGAGAAGGTTTATTATTGTTTGGTTGACCATTCGGTCTTTTTTGATCTTCGATATTGATTTTGTTTAAATCGTCAATTTCCACATTCTGCCTATTTTCGTCTGCAATAATATTTTCTTTTTCCCCACCATCATCATCTTTTTCAGAGGAATCTTCTTCATGGGACTCCTCTGCGGGAGCTGTAGGTCTATTCTGAGGAGGTGGTGGACGCCTGTCTTGTTCTGCATTTGGATTCAATGGGATTGGTTTCACCAATTGATTGAAATTATTCTCCTGGTATTCAGGCTCCGAAGGTCGTTGAGGAGGTCCTCTTGGTGGAGGTAAAGGTCTTCGGTTGAAGTTGTTATTAAGGACAGGCCGTCTTTGAGGTGGAGGTGGTTGCGGGAAAGGTCTTCGTCCCCCTTGCTGTGGTGGTGGCGGTGCATGATTACTTGACGAAGCTTGATTGTCTGGTCGCACAGGTCGGTTTGGTCTGCGGAACATGTTCGTTAAAGTTTGTAGAGCACCAGGTCTTTTCGTTTGTGGTGGTGGAGGGAGCATATCCTTACTTGGCTCTCGGAAAAATGGAGGTCGCTTTCCATTGTTTTCAATGCCAGAATTTTCGTTTTTTCTGTCGCCATTCCCCTCGTAGTTTGGTGGAGGGGAGGGAGGTCGGAGTTTATTGGCAGGAAAACCAGGTGGAGCTAACTCTAAAGAAGCATCATCATCGTAATTATCATCATACTCATTGTTTTGATCTTTCTCCTTCTCCGAAATTGGTCTTTTCGGAACTTTTTTCTTGCCTTTGTCTTTGTTAGCTTCCAGACTCTCATCATCGTCGTATTCTTCTATAGAGTCAATTGTTCCTCCGAATGAAGATGGTACAGGCACTGGTCTCCTCGTAGGAAGGATAGGTCGACGAGTCATTCCTGGATCTTTATGAATTTCGATATTTTTGATTTTCAACTGGTCCATGCTATCTTCATCGTCGTAAAATGATGCCATTCCGGATTGTGGAGCAGGTCTTCGAATATGTTTTCGAATGACATCAACATCTCTTCCTGGTTGAAAACGACTGCCTAAAGGTCGTGGACGGTACGTCGTTGGCCTCAGTAAATCACCCCTGAACGTCGTAGGTTTCAGTTCCGAATCGTCAGCATTGTCATTCTTATCACTAATTTCGTTTGCAGATGTTGGTGGTGGGTTTTTAGGCCTGTATGTAGTTGGCCACCAAAGATTAGAGCCAGCAGGAGGGGAGGAGCTGAAAACACCTTCGGGGACACTGAATTCGCTCAAAAGAGTCTCCTCTGAGGAAGATGACATTTGTGGCGGTGGAGCAGTGGTTGTCGATGTTCTGAAGGTGGTGGTAGGAGCAGCGGTAGTAGTTCCTATTGTAGTTGATCTTTCTGATGCTGTTTGAGAATCAAACGGCGATTTGATTACCTGATGATTCACAGGGTCAATTATTGTATCAGTGTCCTCAGAACCACTAGGATCTTGCCCGAAATTTGGACTCGAATCACCCACATTCGTGAAGTATTTGTCCAAATTAAGGAAAGGTCTTTCTATGATCTTGGAAATATTGGCGAGTTTTTCAACAGGAAATCTTTCTTCAGGCTCATGATCGTTTTCATCTTCATTTTCATCATGCTCATCCTTATGATTATTCAAACTTGTACTAAAGTTAAACCTGTTATGTGGCAGTTTACCAGCGAATCTGTTATTTGGATTTGGAGTTGTTCTCACTGCGTATTTGTTCACGAACTTTTCTTCAAAGGACAATAAGTCATTAACAGTGGGACTGACAATGTAAGTGTCAACCAAAGGCTTTGGTGTAGTAGAAGTTGTTGTGAAAGGTGTTGTGAATCTTCGGATGAACAATTTAGAGATTGTTGCTCTGTTCGGTAAGAAATTAGGGACTGTTTGTGGAGGTGATGTGGTCGTACTGCTGGTGGAATAAGGTACAACTGCCTTTGTTGGAATCTCCTTAATTATCAATTTGGGGTACTCAGTTGTTGTTCTTTTGAAATATGGAACAGGTGAAGTTATGGGCCGCTCTGTGGTTGTTGTCGTTGGAGGAGTAGGATCATAAGTTTCGTGGACAATGTAAACTGTATTCGGCCTTTGTTTATAAGGAGGAAAATGGGGTGTTGGTTTTGGGAATTGGGGAAATCTGTTCTGTACTTGTTCAACAATCCCTGGTGGGTGTTTCTGCTCATTAACACTTTGGGAGTTTTTAAGATCAAAGTTTTCATTTTTAAAATTTGAGAAACTAATCGGCATAGGTCGCTCTTGAGATGCATGATGCGGATGTACAGAATTACTGGTTTCCTCCTCCGATTTGTCATCCGGATTCTCTTGAGATTGGACGAGATTGAATGGGACCTGAGCAGAGGGACTTGGTGAAGGGGGTCTTAAGTTTTGATTTCTGTTCGGTCTAAGAGCTGATAATGGAGGGCGGAATGGTGTCCGAACAGGCTTCATGAAATTTTTATTCGGTCGAAAAGCGTTTTCTTCGCTGCTTGAAGGAATAGGTCGGAAAGGAACTCGCTTATCGTCCGCATTGTGGGGCCCAAATATCAGCTGTCCCTGTTGGGGATTTCTGTTTCGATTATTTTGCGATGAACCAGACTCAATTTGTTCGTTGTTTGGTTTTGTTTGTGGATTATTTATCTGCGTGAGGAATGGGCGACCCAGAGGATTCGGAGGACGGTACTGCGTTTCTTCACTGCTTTGAGTCTCATGATTGTTGTCATCAGTATTTACATTTGAATGAATTGTGCTGTAAGGCTTTTCAAAATGCTGTGGTTTTGATTGCACAGTTGGAATTGTGCTGGGTGGCCTTCTGAAAACAGGTCGTTGTATGATTGTTGGCTTCGGTTGTGTTGCCTTTTGAATTTCTATAGCTCCCTGAAAAAATGGTCTCTCACGATGAGTAAAAGGAACATTAGGGTCTTGATTCATAAAAAATTCTTCTGGGAAGCGATTTCCAATTGTTGGTTCTAGATCAGGAAGGAAATCGGTAAATTCTGGGAATTCTGGTCGTCTCATTGGTGGTGGTGTTGGAGGAGTTGGCATTCTGTGCAGATTTTCCGGAGAAAACATGTTCGGCTCTGGAAAAAACGACTCTCTTGTTGGAAAGCTCTGTCCCTGATTTTTGTTAAATGGACCTGGATGACTATCTGGTCTCTCTTGAGAGTGAGGTCGTTGGTTGTTGTTATTGAACTGAGGGCGATTATTTGTAAAGGCATTTCTGTTGTCCACTTCCCCAGATGTCTCAACACTGTTGAATAGAACTTTGTTGCCTTCACCCCAGGGTGGAGTCAGTGGTCTTAAAGCTGGTCGTGTTGGTCTTGGAATGTTAATATTATCTGGAGTAATAGGTTTCCTTGGTGGAATATCTGATCCTGGTCTCTGGGCATTGTACGGCTCAATCGTAGAATACATTAGTGGAGTATGGTCCCTAATTTCATTAACGCTGATGCTCTGTTCGGTAGGTCCTGGTCTGAATCCTGGCCTATTAACTAATTTAATTTCAGAAGAGGATCCCCTTGCTGGTTCAGGTCTATTTACAAATCTCGTAGGTCCTGGACCATTAAAGTTTTCTTGAGAATGAGACGGAGGCGGTCTTGTCCAGATTGTTCTCATAGGAGGATGCGGAGATGGTGACGGTTCCGATGAAAACATAGGCCTGCCATTCAGAAGATTGCTCAAAGGCCTCAATATCATGTCTGTCTTTGCTTCTGGGCTAGTGAGGGAAGGAGGTGGTGGTGGTGACGGCGAACGATTTACTTCAATAGGATTTCCAGAAACAATTTTTATGACTTGGGAAGATGGTGTTTGTTTTTCGAAAGTTGTTTGAATATTTGCATTTTTATGAATTCCATGATCATCCATTTGTGTAAAAATATTTGGTTGTTCATCATTGGGAGGTCTGAAATTGTAATTGTGCGTAGGAGGAAAACTGGGACTTGGTCTTGGCCCCATTTCAGGGGCATCAAAATGTATCGGAGGTGGTAATGGACCAAGGATCACATCTGGCTCTCGATCGTTAGCCAACGGTCTGAAATTCTGTTCAGTGGCATGAGATATGATAGGACGCCTTGGGATCCTGTCATCTGGAGTTCGAAAGGAAGGATTCTTGTTGTTTGTATTAGCCATCCCACCCACTGGAATGTAAACTGGTTCGTTATAGGACACAATAGGGCCTTCCTTTGGGGGAAACCGATGAAAAGGCCGTTCATTCGTATTCACAGTATTTCCATTTTTCTGAAACGTGTCGTTTCTGGCAATTGGGAGCAGAGCTCCTTTCATGTAGCCGGCCATGGAATTGAACAGAGGTCCCAATTTTGTAAGTCCCGATGCTCCAAGGCCTCCTAGACCGATAGCACCCAAATTGAGCAAAGGCTTCCAGTTGTATCCAGCCGTGGCTGAAACAACTTGGGGCCCTACAGCAACTCCAGAACCAATTGTAGGAATAGCCAAACTGCTTTTCGAGGGTCCTCCACCCGAGTGAATGTGTCCAGAGGGCCGTCTCAACAATGCCTCATCAGAATCATCCAAAGCTTCATCAGTGTCACTGTTTATATCTGCCTGTTGATCATCTTCATCGGAATTCGAATCCTGGTGATCAATATCCGACAATGGTATCGTTCCCAGAGAATATATCGTTGTAGAAGACTCTTCCGACTCTCCGGATTCTTTTAGAGGAGGCGGTGGAGGCTTCGTTGTTCTTTTCTTTGGTCTTGGCGTCGTTCTGTACGGTTTCTTTGTTGGTTTTCTGGTCGTTTGATCTGTATCCCCGTCAGGTACTGTTGAATCATCAGTCACCGAATCCTCAGTGATGGAATTAGGTTCTTCCGTTTCCCAAACACCTTTTTCATCTGCTTCAAGATTAGGTGCTGGAGTTAGAGCTTCTTCCTTTTCATGTAAAGTAATTGAGCCAGCCGTCGGCTTCTGAGATGGTTTCTTTTGAGTCATTTTTGTTTTATTTAATGCAGCAGCCAATGTTTGATTTTTCCGTTGAGCCTCAGCAAGTTTTAGATTGTATGTGTAAGTATCAAACGTAGTAGAAATATTATAGATGTTTGGAGCACTACCCACTTCCTCCTGGGAGTTTTTCAATTCGTCATAATTTTCACCGCTTTCTCCAGTAATCTCGGATAGCAGATCAAAAATTTGTTGAGTTGGATCTACATGTCCTGGCTTAGCAGGTCTAGAAATTCCAAAAGCAGCAGTTTCTTTTCCTTTTCCGTGATTCCCATCGTTTTTGTATACGCTGCTAACATAAACATCCACCAGACTAGACACTTGTCCAAGAGTTAGCTCGCCATAGACATCATCACTGTAGTCAATGATATCGCTAGGATAATCTATTAGAACGGATTTAGGCGGTCCAAGATCGGGGAAAAGATCGCTTTGTTGCAAAAAAGGGTCTACAATCGTTTTGCTTGCTGTTGTAGATTCAGACGCAGGTGCTGATGAAGGCCTTTTCAGGGGAGGTGTAGGAATGTGAGACATCACCGGTTTTTCAGTCAGATCCAAGCCAGTGTCTTTGACTGTAGTGCCATAATCATAATCAGGATCTTTCAAGTCGACTTCAAGAAAATCTTCAGTGACACGATCAGCTTCTGTAACGATTTCAGGCATGGTGCTGTATAAATACTCATAGGTCCTGGTGGGTGATAAAATTTCAATGTCGTCGCTTCCTTGTGTGTCAGTCAACACATTGACAATCTTATGAATTCCTTCCTTCATCTCGTCAAAATGTTCTTCGGAGGAAGCTCCTGCAAGTGGGTGATGGTAAAGATCTTCTAAATTGTGATCTGTCGTTGTTCCTTCTACTTCCACTGCCAATTGATCGTCATCCTTCGGCCAATGCGGATGGAAAACAGCCTGCGTCATGAGAGTGCCCGGTCTTTGGGAAACTTTGATAGTTTTAGCTGGAATTATTTCTTTTACCGATGAAGTGATTTCTATAAACGTCGAATGTTTTGCAAGGTAAGAGCTTTTCAAAGCATTCACATAGTCGATATCCAGTTCGGTAGTCAAAGCCTCCGTCACTAATTTGGAAACAACTTGAGTCCGAGATTGTATTTTTGCAGCCCCATCTCCCACGACAGTCGTATAGTAAGTATAAGTCGTGTAGTACGTTTTCGTATTGTAAATCAGGACAGGTTCCATTCTTTTGCTCGACACTTCATCTTTAATTTTGATTTTATAAGAAATTGAGGGAGTGGCTAAAGGAACAAAGTCCATAGTTGTACTCGAAGGATCATACACTTGCAAAGTGTTCGCAGCAACTCCAATCTTAATGCTTGGTGGCACTTGCGATTGCGAATGTATGCTGGAAACGACATTTATTGACGAAGTGACCACTCTTTCTCCGTATTCATTTAAAGCTGTAACCATGTGCGTAAATGTCGTGTAGAAAGTAGAAGTCAGTCTGGACCCAAACGGTGCAATCGGAGTTAGCAAAGGTGTTGCTGATGCTGTCGGAATTAATGCTTCTGTGACTACGACTTGTGTGACTACTTCTTTGGTTGTGACTACTTGGCGGCTACTCTGGGCTCCGGTTGGTAACAAAGTTTTAGAAAAGGTGAATGTTGTGTAGTACGTCTCTGTTTCAAACACTCTGGACTGGGACATCATCATCAATGTCGGACTTAGGTATGCGGGTAGAGTTATGACATTTGAAACAGTTTCTCGACTCGTCAATACTACAGGCTGGGATCCCGCAGTGAACGTATTGTAATAAGTGTACGTGGTTGTAAGGGTATTGGTAAAATAATTTCTAGACGTGTCCACGAGAGACTGCAGAAGATCCGGTGGCAGTGTGCTCGGTTCTGCTTTCAGACTCGGAGTGTACCCAATAGAAGGTCGGAATTTTTGCGTCATCACATTTGATATCACCTAAGAATCATAAAATAGAAATAAGAAAATATATTTCATCAATGAGCAAATGCATAAATGCAAAAACTGATTTCATGTAATCAAAGTATGCGGCAACAGTTTTCATACATACCTCTTCTCTACTGCTGACAACTGTACTTTGGTTATGGAGGACAGTGGCCAAGTAAGTGAATGTCGTAACCATCGTCTTTGTCACCATATCTGGAGTGGCAGATCTCACAATGGAATTTAAAAGATGGCCGATAACATTATTCTGTTAAAAAAGAATGTCGCATTGGAATTAGGTTCTTTCCATCGAATGCCCCGACACGAAAATTTTCAATATTAAATATTCCAAGTGTAACTGTTTTAATCGCGTCAAGACAAATCATATGCACCAGAAAACAAAATATCAATCTTTAACACTATATAGACTAAATAATGGACGTGTTAAATATTGCCCATTACATAATTTCATTCATGTTTCCTACGTAAATAGCAGGAGTGATAAGAGTAATGACAAGTTTAATTCACCAAGTAACTTTTAATCATAATATTATCATTTAGTACTTTGGTAGCAAGGGATAGACTAAATTAATCTCTAAGCGAAGCTAATGATCTCTAATAAGGGATTTTCATTAGAAATCTAATCAGTTAGCAGAAGTATGTGAGTATTTAACGATTGCTAAATTGTCTGATTCATTTAACAGCGATTTATTGCTGTCTGAGCTTAATAATAGTCCTATTACTTCTGCTGGTGATAACTGCCAGTGTAGGCTATTTGTAACAGAAATAGTTGAATAGCTTGAATGTGTGCTTCACACTGTGCAAAATCAATTCATTCACTACCCATTCAATCTCACAGCGTGAAGTGGTTAACTACTTACTTCTCAACTGAAAATAAAATTAGAATCATTTTTCAAACTTAACAAAAGTGTCTTTAAAATTCTATTATAAGATAAAGCTACAATTTCTCATAGTTAAAAGTGTAGCACCTCTGTACTACTAACTAAAAAAGTGTACCTCAATATGATGTATTGACTTTACATGCAGTTTAAAAACTATTTTATACTCCATTACAGAGTCAAATCTTATCAAGATTTGCTGAACCGTTTCATATCGCAAAATCATTGATTTCTTCTTATGTTTGGGTGGGCACTTTTACTTTGTTACTTCAGACTTTGTTCATTGTTTAATTCCTATTATATTGCAGAACAATGAAATTCTACTTTTTGTATTATCATTGACAATTATTGCTATAACTTAGGCAGTAGGTATCACGGAAGTGTACTTCTATTTATATTACTGTTTAAATTACGATTATGCGATTATTTACATGAAATGCTGCAACACATTATCACATTGTTAAAAGCAAATGACTTGAAAAGGTGGACTATTTATTATTAGCTGACGAACACTTTAAGAACGGCCATAGATACACCATTACTTATAAATACATTGATCCTAGTCCTAGCCATCTGCCATGCAAGTTATACACAATATTTCGTTGTAATTCGTAATGAGCATTTTATCATGAAGAAATCAATCAATGAATAAAATATACCGGCTTTCCAGGCAGTTCCACCAAATGAAATTGTCTTGAGACTGTGGAAGGTGGTAACGTAATTGGCCGGGTGGCCACCGGAACTGGGACTAACGGAGTTCTCTCATATCCTACGTATGCAGTTTTGTCACCTAGAATCATCAAATTAATAGTCATTTTCGAAGTTATATTTACATTATTTTACATGTTTAAAGTAACTCATAAATGTAGAGGTGGAGTTTGAGGGCAGATGCAGTAAAATGCGTAGGTTATATCGAAATTGTTAACATCCATGCACCTACCATAAATAGCTTACATTCAAAAATTGGCATTGACGAATAAAAATGATTTGGTGCACAGATGAGTTATTTCAATGTACGGTACGTAGTACGTACTAGGTACAACACGGTTGGTTTTAAGTTGATTGAAATGTAGCCCTTCGAAGTCAAAGTAATGAAATTGATTGGACAGCGATTGACTTACCTCGTACGATGACTTCAACCCCATTGCTCATGACTTTAGTTGCGAGATTTCTCCCGGATTGAATAAACAGTCTTCCCCCTGAGACTCTTTGCTCTGTAACTTCTCTATTGTCATTTGACTCCAATGGTTCTTTCACCACTCTGCCTCGACCCCGAACTACACAGCGGATGTAATAGGCACGCATTAATTAATTACATATAAGATCATTTAAAATATGCTAACTTTCGAATTCGGTTGTACTCAGTTTTGATTTTTCATGCAATGAGTTGACAGTTGATGGATACCGAGTAAATAATGCAGGCACTGCAGAACTTTGCAGTTCACTAAAATCCATATACTGACAGAAAGCTGTGAATATGCGTTTGCTTGGTACGTTTCGTAACTATTCTTTACCCATAATGTTAATTCTAGTAGTATGCGAAGGCAACATGTGAATGTGCCTGGAAAATATTTAATTTTAAACTATTTTGGCTGTGGTTTTGCTTAATCAACATCTTTGTGATATCATGGAGCGGAAAACAAAAACTAATTTATAACCATTATATGTACTTGCTCATTTTCCTTGACATGGCTCTAGTAAAAAAAAAAAGGCTGTCAATATTTCGAATGTTTTAATTTGTTTTAGGTATATGCTTTTCATTTCTAGGTATATACAGTACCTACCCCGAATGTTTTGATTCACATTGAAATCCAAGTTACATACCTGTAGCGTGTAGTGTCTATTGATAGTTTTATTGTTGTTCATTTTATGCACTACTATTAGGCAAGGGATGAACATATTTAGTAAAATCTGTATGTTAGTTCTGTGTTACACACGGTTATACTGTACTGCGTGCACTATACCACAGACAGCAACCCAAGTAGACGTTGAAAATCATGCACATAGGTACTTATTGTTTAACTTACCGCTACTAACTAACCATATTGTCTGTTAAATCGATTTCAATGAGAATAACGCAGTGAATGGTAACTCGCTAATTTAATTTGCAGGTCTGTGTTTTCATATGAACGAGTAAAAAGCAAATACTTTCAGCGAAAGTAATTCTGGATTAACACTAAAGTAGTATATAATTTTTTGTTGAGAAAATGTTATTAGTTTGCGTACACATGTATAATTTTTATACGCGAAGTTTATTTGCCATTTTGTTGCTACTTATTCAATGAGTACCTATATTCTAGTCTGGGTCATACATTATTAGTATTTCTGTGACTGCAAGTCTGTAGATTGACGTACATTCCGCCATGAGTGCGTACATGCAATACTAGTACCATTTGAGATAAGTAATTTGATGTCTAAATGATTTTTCAGAGCATGAAACGTAATGGCGTAGTTGCAGTTGTATCATCCTTAGTGTATCTATATTATATATTTATCTGTAGATACTTAGGTACTTAATATCAGTGCTAGTGCATATATGCAAGTAATGATGCTTTCACAGTACGTATCTATGCTATAGTACCCACTGACAGAATGGTAATATAATGCAGGTGCCTACCTATGGGAACTTAAAAATGATAATAATATTCTGTTGGATAAATATTGAGTATACCCCTATCACACTTCTGTCAGTAATTGTCTTAAATGCCATTTATGACTAACCTCACTTCAATGCATTCGAGTTGCGACTCTCAGTGAAAATACCAATGTGGTAGCTAGTTTGGAGGAGTTTTACAGAATTGTTTGAGACACTTTTCAGATGCACACTACCTCCTATAATAACCCTTCTATATTTTAATAACCAGTGCTTTCATAAGCTCACGCATAGTTTTCGAAAAGATGTAGCCCATAAGTACGTACTCTAATAATAACAAAAATGAAGATGCTTAATGCACCAATACTTATTTTGTTACATACACATAATGCTTCATACTTATTTTGTTCTATGAACTACTGTTTTCTTTGGAAAAATCATACATAGATTTTCATTTGAGAATGAATCGTTTGTTTTAAAAAAATCTTCTCTAATTAGAGTACATCCTTCCGAAGATGCAATTTATAGATTCCACTCTCATTTGAAATGAATTGATTAGGTACAATACTGAATTTGGACATGTAAGACCGATCAACGTAGTGTGGGAAAACAAACCTACATACATTTTTACCAAATTTTGATTGTGATGTCTTACTGGTCTTACTTACAATAATTGGCCTGCAACTGTTATTAAATATAAATGTCTTTAGTTTTGACGTAGATTTATTCTGTCAAGAACCACCAAGAAACGTCATAGCTCAGTAAGGATCCCAATGTACACGTAAAAGATGTTTTTAAAATGCACCGGTACTACTGATACAAATGCAGAATGAAGTTCTGCGATCAGTAAGCAATTTGTCCTGCTGACTATATCCCAGGAGTTTTATATAACAATATTACAATATTTCATAAGTATCTTTTCCCAATTTAGGTTTATGTGCCATTGATGGAAATAACACACATACAGAGGTCTAGACGAGTCCAAATTTCATTTTTATTTTAGGTAAGTATATTATACTTAGTATTGTGTTTTAGCTGCAGATTTTATTATTAGCCTTATTTACTTATGCCTTTATTTTTGCACTGAGCAGACTAAGCGTTTTCTATATGTACGCATCGTCATGAAGTTTCGGTTATGCTAAAAAATGAGGCTTTAAAGGATGATGAGCAGAGGCATCGCATGAATTGTAATGAAAACATTAGAACGTTACGTGTGTAGTGCTTTTGTGCGGACCACACAAATCTTATGGTTTACAGGGATGCATTAATCTGATACTAGAGCAATTTTTATCCTTTTTCACGCGTGCTCATTTTGGTTAGGAAAACAAGGTCTTGGGCAGTCGTCTTAACAAACTTGCAAGTACTAATTCTCACATTAGAGCAAATTATATTTTTACTGTCATTGTGTTTTGTGTACAAACTCTGTGCGATAGCATTTATACGAGCCATCTTTATGAGCATAATAACATCAGAGTTCTCCTTTACTTTCCTCATCCCTTATTTAAAGTGAAGTGATATCAAACCGCACTTACACTCCGCTATCTTTACCGTGTACATGTGCTTAATATTTGCAGTGAGAACCTTTCATTTACCTAATTCATATTTTGCATGTAGAATTTCTACCGTAGGAATCTCTGTGTAATTGGAGTAGCACTAACGTAATTAGTTTAGAATTACAATCTGTCATTGTGACATTGCAGCCAGTCAGTAGTTGTTCTTTTTATGCCCACTCATGATTTCTACGAATTATTTATGTTTTGAGTGGGACAGCTAACAAAGATTCAAAAAATTAACGCAAATATGTTAGGAGAAACTTAATTCTGCATTATGTCAAGTTCCACTTTTGACCGGAAATGCTTAGATACGGCGTGTATAAATACAATCAAGTTTATAGGGTAATCCTTGTTCACATAAAAAATGATTGCATTCTAGGAAAAGTTTACCTTTATTACTGTATAGCCTGCACGAGATTTATGTAGGGATTGAATTAGGTGCACAGTTAAGACTAAGGAATTGTTCCGGTATCTTTAAGATTGTTCTTTGACTACAATTTTCTACTTGCGCATGGTTTACTTAGTTTTCAATAAATGCGATTGGAAAATTGGTGAATGAATGTTTGAATGAGCTGGTTGAGACAGAGTAAAGTTAAGACAAGACTTTGAATGTGCAATGCAAAAGCAAATGTTCCATGACTATGAATATGCTTACAAACAGTAAAGTGAATAGTAAGTATGTTGTTGGAAAGGAGGAGAAGAATGGCACTGTGTTGAATATGCAAAGAAGTAGAATAGGAATAGAAATAAAGTAAAATGAAGGAGTCAATTTTAGGTGACATGATTAAAGTGAAATGAAAGTTGCGTTACGTTCTGTTGCAGCGACTAATAATGAAACACAATAAAATAAATAGATAAAATAAAGACAGAGAGTGAAGTGAAGGAGTTGTCGACGACTCATCAATCAATATCATTTGGCACACGTCGTGTTTATTATCATACATCTTACAAAGACTCACAATTGACACAGTTATACATAAAGAATATTCACTCAAGTTAGTGGTATAAGATTGTATTGCGAGGAGCGAGAAGACCGAATGACTAAAACCATACGTTGCCAAGATTCGAGTAGAAAAAAGTTGCTTACAGTTAGGTTTATATTCTATACCTGTCGACTATACAGAAATAAGTAATTTAAGTTGCATTTTCATGAAAGCCAAGTATAGGTAAGCTAAGTAGGGAACTTGTTAAATATAAACTTGTTATTATAGCTATAGGTACAGATATGACAAGACGAGGGTGGTGGTGGATTTCTTAGCTAAGAAAATATATTACAGTGCAGGTGAGAAATATTTTAGTATAAGTAAGTAGTATTGGTGTAAGGTAAAAAGGACTTGAAGGAGGGAGAGCTCCACAAAAATCTTTCTCTGTGTAAAAAATAATATTATAATGGATTAGATTTTTTTTAGACATTCACTTCGCAATAATTCATCAATCTTCTTTTCTTGCTGATTAGTGAGCCGGTATGTATCTAAGAGCTGAAATACATATAGAGACACATCAAAATATTCAATTATTGAATTATTGTTCCCTTACTATATGTAATGTAGTGTGATAGACTAACATTTTCTCAAACAGTGTACCTATGAATATAAATTCAATAGCAATAGTAATAATAAGTAGTAAATAAGATATAAACAGTACTTTTAATTACTAAATAATTAATTCACTAAATAACTAACCAACCAACTAATTAAGTACATGAGTAAATTATCCGCAGATTATTTTCGTCTATGGCCGCTTGCAAGTTCTCCACGAAACTACTATACAAATAATTATTACTCCACGTTTTTCCATTTTCCAATTAGAATAATTACGCTTCTTTTATAATATAATATTCTTCATTGATTTACTAATAGTACCTTAATTAACTTTAATAGTATTCTCAACATTAACTAACTAAAAACTAAAGTAACGACTCACTCATCATGTACTCATCCTTCCATGCACAAATCAATCAAACACACAGAACACAACAAACACTCTTTATTACAATAGTACATTAGGTACAACGTTTTGGATTAAAAACAATGCAATCATCGTAGTCTTAAGCAAGTATGTAAGTAGTCCACGAAGTAAATCTTATTAATATACGTACATCTTTTTAAGCACAATACGAAAACAGCTTTACTATAGCACATGTACAAAAAATCATTAGCTTACAAATGTAACTTATTTACAGTAGCATCCATCTATATATTTATCATTCTTTCTTTGATCCAACCTTAGAATTCTAGTTATATTTAATGAGTACGTTCATTTACATACTAATAACTCATGAAGGCAAAGTAATAATTAGCGTTACAAACATTATTGCAACTGAACATAAGTAGATTATTTTGATACTATTACAGAAATGCTTGATTGTCGTATCTTTATAAATGAGTTTCAAAATAGTACTTAGAGATATTGTTACTGTACACTTACACTTGACATACAATAGAAATTTTAATCATATATGCGCGTTATCCATAATTGAACCTGTTGTACCCATTTGCAGTAGTAAAAGTAGTAGCACATAATATTGACTTGTTCTTGTCTTTTGATTCTGAGTAATTATTCTAATTATTCATTGTATATTCTACTTTTGTCTTACTTTCCCTATCTACATCTATAGCAAACGTATTTTATTGCATTCTTACTGGCTGGATTATTAGATTCGAGTTACAACGATGTAAAGTTACAGATACAGATGATTTATTGCAGTAAAAGTTTGGGATACGCAGCTTACAATAATAAGTCAGCTAAACACGACACGCACCTTCAACGCACAACAATTTCACATTTGGCTTCCAAAAATCAGGATATAAAATATATAAAAAATACTTCAGAATATGAGATGATTTTCTTACTAGCTGTAAGTTACAGGTTTATTAGAAGGAAAAGTTATAATAAATGATTTAAGTGTAAAAGTCTTTTAGCTGTTTATTATACTGAGTAGTGAATGTCAATGATATTTATCTCTCAGTTCAGTATTTATGAGGGATATAATATGAGAGCGAAAATAAGTAGAAAGGGAAAAATCATATTTCTATCTACCCGGAGTGAATATGTCAAGTAGGAGTAAAAATAAAATTGCTATTGATTGTATTGTATTAGTAAAGTATTTGACTGTATTGGATTGTATTGTATTCTTTGTATGAAGTAGGCACATAATTAAATTAAGGATTGGTACAGTTTCAGATAATTACTCTCTATGAATCCTACAGCTGCCTATTCCTAGTGTAACTGTACTTTAGCGCAACGGGGCGGCTATAAGTACTTTCAACTTGATTATCTATCTGTCTAGTACTAAAATTAGCTAAGTTTAATGGGAACTACCTGTAAGTATAAAATATTGATTGTATTGTATTATTATGTGTACTAGATATTCCTTATGCATAAGCTGCTGAAACACTTTGACTATGAAAAGGGCTGGACACAAATCTACGAACACTGTCCAAGGTTTGTGTGCCAGCCGAATTTTCATAATTCGTAGTAAAACTATTGTAATTGCTGCTAGCTCCATCAAGGCTATTGCCCCAGGCGTCACTGAAGGAGTAACTGTCATCAAGTAGAACGGAGGGACTAGAAGCCAAAGAGTTGTCGTCGACGAAAGTCAATTGGTCATGAGAGGGTTGTCCGTAGGAAATGAAGGCTGCCTGCTCGTCCTCGTCCTCGTAAAAACTGTCTGGACGGCCAGACTGACTAAGAGAGTCGCTATCGCTAAGAGAGTCTGCGAGAACGTGCAAAGAAGAAGATTCGGAAACGAAAGACTGGCTACTCTTCGAGGGTTCTATGTGCGACTGGGTGCTGGTGAAGGCCGAAGCCACACTGCGCTTAGCGCGACCCTCGATTGCGACAGTTTGCAGAATGGTGCTGAACTCGCCCGGGTTTCTACCTGAGACATAAAGGGTAACTACGGAGGAGCCGGGCGGAACTCCCGCCGAGGCCTTGCTAACTTCTACGACCAGATTGTTTTCTGGCGGTTTAGGAGGAGAGACTTTCTCTTCCTTGTTCGACTCCTCTTCCTGATCGTGTTCCTGCTTAGCGAGGACCTGATTTATGTTATTTGGAAACTGTGGCTGTTGTGTCGGAAGCTGTAAGAGTGCAGGTTGTGTGGGTTGAATGGGCTGTTTGAACAAGAGCTGTTGTTGCTGCTGCTGGAGGAGCTGCGACTGGAGGAGACCCTGGAGCAGAGCTGGGTTCAGTTGATTCAACACTCCCGCAGGATGCGTGGCTTGGATTTGTTGCTGTGTGTTCGTGGGTGTGATCACCGTCGACTCTGTGATGAACTCGGTGGCGGTAATGACATGTGTGGAGCTCTCGACGATCGTCGTCTTAATCGCCTTACCGTGTAGCGTGATGGGGATGACTGTGGAAGTGTAATCGGTGACGGTGGTGACGTATGACGTGGTTTTAGTGTTATATTGTGTTACGGGTGTAGCGGGCTCGTTATTAAGCGGAAATTGTTGCTGTTGCTGTTGTTGCAAGGCTAAGAGATTAGGATTGAGGAGGCCCTGACCCAGAAGTTGATTCAACAGGAGGTTAGTCAACTGATTGTTGTCCGTCAGCGGATTCTGGTTATTGGTTATTGTACTAACAACTGGCTCCACAGAGTACACTGTGCTCGGGATGATATGAGAAAAGGAGGTTTTCCGACCGCGTATCGTCGTCGGAGTAAAAGTCACGGTGGTGGTGGAGGATTGGCGGATGAGGAAGCGGGTAACTTCCGTCACACCGAAGGAAGGGGTGGATGTTAGCTCGGAGTTTATCACCAGCACATTTTTCCCCTGGTAGTCTACATTGGTGTACTGGAAGGGAGAGAGGACTTCGAGGGAGGGGGAGGGCGTGATTATCGTTTTATACTCCGTAGATTTCCCATTGACAAAAGGCACCGAGGTTTCTGCGGGGATGTAATGGGTGACAGTGATGGTGGTCATTTCAAAGGAAGGTTCCTCGTAGGAGGGAACCCGGGCATTGGTCACAGCGCCCCGTCCACGGCTGGCTGCCGTGAAGCGGGAGCGACTGTTGTAGCTGGGAGCGGAGGTGGTGACCTCGCGGGAGGGGGAGTTGTAGCGGGAGCGGAACCGGGAGGAGCGGGAGGTGGTGGTGGCCTCAGTCGGTCGCGAGTAGCGGGAAGGAGTAGTTCGTCGGCTAGTGTAGTTGGGCGGGATGCGAGAGTTAGTGTTAGAGGAAGAAGTTCGGGAGTTAGTGTTGGAAGAGATTCTAGGCTTAGAGGGCGGAGAAGATCGAGTGTTAGTAGAGTCGGAGTTAGTGAGAGTAAAGGGCGTCCGTCTAGATGTTGAGGTCGGTTGTATTTGGGAGCGTCCTCGGAAGCGATTCGCCCTGGCTGGAGCAGCGGTTGTAGAAGGAGTTGGCTCGTCATAGTAGTAGTAGTCGTCATAGTCTGAATTAACATAGGAGGTCGTTGCACGTGAGTTAGGCTGACTATTTCTACTATTACTTACTCTAGAGTTAAAATTAGATCGGAGGGTGCCCCGGCTGACGCGGGCCCCAAAATTGTAATAACCAAAAGAGTTATCTGCAACTTGCCTGACTGAGCGCTTTAGGAGGCTCGACCCTCGGACCGAACCTTCTTTTCTCCCGTCATCAGAGTAGTAGTCGTAAGACTCGTACGGAGCGCCCACTGCGCTTTCAAAGAACTCCGACCCGCTATCTACCAAGTCTCCTACGTTTACCGGTTTCTCCAGATGTCCCTCCGGCGCCGCCACACGAACTGCTCCAGGGGCGGACTCCGCCACGGACTCGTCCTCCTCGTACTCTTTCTCTGGAGCTGCTACTTTCGTTTCCACCAACTCCGAAGCGCTACCCTGCTCGCCTGCCCCGACAGTGATGTTCGGAACATTGCGAGACTCTTCGTACTCAAATTCCCCGTCTTCGTATAAATCATCGTCAGACTCTACTTTCGCCGGGGCGTTTGTGCTCGTAGGACGAGTTACTCCAACTGGTCGGGGGAATCCAGCTGGTCTTGGTCTGGGTGTGTACAGACGCTTTGTGGTTGTGGACACGGGAGCTGCTGTTGTGGATGTGCGTGCTCGAGATGTTGGGCGTGGAGTGGGTCTCTGTGTGCCGATTATTCCTCCTGGTCTTTTAATAAGAGGCGACGTTGGCTTTTTCGTTGGGGTCGTCACGGGCTTAACAATCTCTTCCTCTTCATATTCCTCTTCGTACTCAACGGGGGCTACTGTGCTGCTCGTTGATGCGGATGTTGTTCCGCGAGTGGGGAAAGTTGGCTTTGCGAAACTCTGCCGTCTCAAAAATGGCAATCCTCTGGTTGTGGCTGCTGTGGGAGCGGCGGTGCTTGCTCCTCCGGCGGGAGTGGAAAGTTTCGGGCTCAGTCTGAAACGACTACCACCAGAAAATCTGGATGTTGGTTTAGGAGCTTCTGTAGTGGTAGAAGTGGAGGAAGCTGGTGATTGCACTTCATATTCGTATTCAATTTCATACTCTTCCTCATCTGGTCCCAGTGGGGTTTGTGTCGGTTTTACAGTCGTGGCTACACTTGTGGGTTGAACGCTAGCCTGGACGCTGCTTCTTCCTCTCGCTGCACTAGCGAAGCGACTGCTCGTAGCACCTCTGTTTCCAGAACTACTTGAACCTCCGTACGCAGCTGTTATAGAGCCTCTATTGAATCCTGCCGTGGAAGAACCACGACCACGGGCTCCCGCACTAGAAGAGCCTCGTGGGCTGTAGCTGCTTCTGCCTCGAGCTCCTGGAGAGGAGCCGCTTCCCCCTGCAGCACTTGATGGGGAAATTGCAGCGACAGAAGCTGGAGATCTCGCTCCGGAAACTCCTGGTCTTTGGAATCGGTTAGTTCCCCGGGAACTGTAAGGAAGTTTTGGCGTGGCTGTTGTGACGCTGTTGCTGGGTACTTCGGAACTGCTCTCGGAGCTTGTTCCAGGCTTTTGGAATCGTTTTCTACCCTGGAATGAATTTCTTGAGCCAGAGGCAAGAGTGGCGGTAACAGTTGGAGTGACTTCATCTGTTCTCGTGACAATCACAGCACTGGATTGACGCCTCCTTGGTTGGAATCCAGTTGGAGGTCGGCTGCGAGAGGCAAATGGAGTGATTTGTGGTGTGAAGGATTTGGAGCTGCTAGTGAAACTGAGGCGGGAGCCTTGACGTGTTCTGCTTGCACCGAATTTTCTTGGAGGAACAATTCCGAGTTTTTTCTTATCGTCTCCCTTTTCATTTTCGTCTTCCTGCTCCGTGTCTTTTTCTGTTGTTGTTGGGATTTCTTCAGTGACACCCTCCTCAGTGATTGAGCTTTCGATTTCGACTCCTTTCGTGGGTTTGACTGTGGTGATTTCATCTGTTTTAGTTGGACTGATGATATAGCGAGATGTGCTCTCAATGACTTGAGCATATTGTCCGTCAATAAATGTTCCTAGGATGCTTGATGTGTAGAATGTGGTGGAATCTCCTTCAACCAAAGTTCCGTCAATGACGCGTACTAATCCCGTTCTCTGAGAACGATCTTGATTTTCAGAGGGATCTAAGGTGTAATCCGGGTTCTTTTTAATCGAAGAAGTGCTTTCAATCAAATGAGCATACTTGCCATCGATCACAGTTCCGTAAGCCATTGTTGTGTAGAAAGTCGTGGAGCCTCCGTCGGCATCCACAGTTTTTCCTTCGTTGACAGAAACAACTCCTGTTGGTGTCTCAGTAGCTTCAGGCATAAATCGGGTTTCTGCTGCTGCCGTTGGAGTGATCACCATGGACGTGCTTTCAAGCACTTGAGCGTAAATGCCATCAATATAAGTTCCGAAAACGTCAGTGGAGTATAAAGTTGTTGTGCGATCTGCCACTTCGGAGCTCACAATGGTTGACAGAAGACCAGTTGGCAAATCGTAATCTTGGTACTCAGTCTCTTTGTCACTGGCAGCCACCTGTTGTTTGTCTGGTTTAGCATTCCCAATGGCTCTGCCGGCAATCGAAGCCGTAGCAGCTGGATCTGTGACAGTTGCAGTACCGCTAATGACATTTGTTACAGTCTCGAGATGACTGTTGACAACCGTTGATTCTCCAATGTAAGAAGTCGTAAAGTAAGTATAAGTGGTAAAGTAAGTTGTCAATTCGGCTTCTGAGGCCGCAGCAACGGATAGTGTCTCTTTCGGAACAATTTCGTTATTTTCTGTGGCTTTGATAGCTTTTGTAGCAGGGGATTTATCATCAACGCCTGGTGTGACAACATTCGAAATCGTTTCTTCACGGCTATTGACCACATTAGATCCGTCGACGAAAGTCGTCGTCCAATAAGTGTATGTCGTAAAGTAGGTGATTGGGTAAGTAGGGTCGACTGTGACGGAAGCAGGGGCCTCAGTAGCTTCGTTGGTGTGATCGCTGACTACATTTGTGACAGTCTCAAGACGACTGGACACGGAGGATGAGCTTCCCTTGTAGTAAGTAGTGAAGAAGGTGAATGTCGTAAAGACGGTTTTCAGAGCAGGAGTGGCTCTCAATTGATTCTCACTGTCATCTTCCCCAGCGGCATTCCCTTTTTCAGCGTCGAGTTCATGTTCGTCAAACATAGATTTATCTGTGGTAACTCCTTCGGAACCTTCCAACTCGTAATAGTCTTTCTGCGGTTCTACTGTTGTTACTTCAGACTCCGTGTCCTTCACAGTGGTTTCACTTGTCTCACTCAAATGACTTCCAACTCCATTCAGATCATCGTCTAATGTCAATCGTCGAGTGGCCGCAGATCTTCCGGACAATTTCGTTGGCTCGATTGTTTTCACACGACCTGATCTAATTGTAGAATCCCCAACTAATACATTCGTGTACGTTTCCAAGTTGCTTTTCAATTGACTTGTACCGTCCCTCGTCAATGTGGTCAAGTACGTATAAGTAGTGTAAAATGTGGTTTCTTTGTCTTTTGCTTTACTGCTTCCTTTGTTTTTATTTACTACTACGGACGATGACGGGATTTTCTCTTCTTCGTCGTAATAATTATAGTCATCGGACACGCTGGCAGAACTCAATGCAGGGCTGACTGCAGTTGGGGCCACTGACGATGTGACAGGTACGGAACGTCCGATTGTGGGCACAACATTCGTAAATACTTCGGTCCGGCTCTTAATCGAAGTTTCGTCTCCATTGAAAAGAGTCGTGAAGTAGGTGTAAGTAGTGTAGAACGTTTTCAGAATCGTAGTCAATGAACTTGGCTCAATTTTACGTGTGAAGATGGGAGATTTGATTTCCTCTGGTACAGCCGTTGATTCTGGAGCAGAAGGAGAAAGTGATCCGCTGGAGGCTTTCTGTCTTTTAATCACAGAGTATTTTCCTCCGCGAGACGATTGCAAAGAGGAAGATGCTCCTGCTGCTGTGAATCCTCCTTGACGTGCGCTACTGCTCAATCTTGGAGATGCGGTTCTCAAACTGCTAGATTGGAATCTGTTGCTAGATGTTGGCTCTATTTTTGATGAGGAGCTACTTCCACTTCCTGGACCATGAGTCAAAGTTACAACATTAGAGACAATTTCTTCGCGACTGGATACACTGCTCGTTTGTCCAGTGAAGAAAGTTGTGAGGTACGTGTAGGTTGTAAAGAATGTCTTGTAAATGATTTGAGAGCTGGATGGACGGACTTTGACTCCTCGTGACTTGCTCTTGAGACTAGGAGAGACGCTTTTGCTCGCCACAGCTTCTTCCGAAAGAGATTCTGATGGATTGACAAAGTTGGTAAATGTTTTTCGTACAAGTCCTTTGTGACTACTTGTGACCTCTCGAGAAATGACGGAAGTTAATGTGGTATCATCTTTCGGGATGAAGAATGTAGTATAGTAAGTGTATGTGCGATAAACTGTAGTTGGCAGCGTTCTCGTAACATAAATAGTTTGATCTTCATCATCTTGAGCAGGGGTAGCTTCTAATTGATCTTTGTCTACAATAATTTGCTCTTGTGGAGTTCCTTGCACTTTTCTCCTAGTGTCAATCTCATTCTCTGTCTCCCTCTCTGAATTTTCTGTAGTGGTGAACCCTTCATCATAATAAGAATCTTCAAGCTCTACTCTTCCAGTTGTAGTTCCAATTTCATCGTCATCAATTACAACAGGTTTTGGCTTGTTCTTTCTGTTGCTTCGATCTGTACTGCTCTCAGTTGTTGTGCTGACAGAAACCTCCATGCGGTCAAGACTGGTGTCAAAAGGAGATTTAAACCTAAGATCGGGCTGTTTCTTTTCAGTTGTGGTTTCACCTTCCACCTCATCATTAGAGCTTTCCGTTGTGGTCACTTCGTAGCTGTAGATAGAGGCAGTTGAGGACGGATTGGAGAATTTAGCTACGGGTGTCGGTCGAATTGCAGAAGAAGTGGCACTAATAATGGAGGAGCTATCTCCAGAAGCTTTGGATGGGAGAAGGAAATATACTTTGCTCGTGCTTTTAATCACCTGAGCGTAACTACTGCCGATGAAAGTGCCGTAGACGAGTGAGGTGTATAACGTGGTGGTGCTATCCTTAACAACAGTGCCCACAATTGATGTGACTAACCCAGTAGGATTTAATTGATCCGTTTGAAATACGGCCGTGGATGCTGTAGCATAAACTCCTGGGGGTGAGGATGATTTTCGAGGAGTAAATGTCGGAGTAGAGGGATAATCTGATTTGCTAGACATTATTTTCGTTTTCTCACCTCCAGTTTCATCGACCATCACAGTGCGACTCAATTTCGGCGTGAACCTCACGCGATTCGAATTGGAAAACAGAGAATTCCTTCTGTTGACAGCAGAAGATGGGGATGGGGAAACGAGAGCAGGTGTTGCACTTGGCGTGTCAGAAACAATTAGAGTTTTCTGTCCCTGCTTTTGGGTAAAAATTCTCGAGTCCCGTTGATCGCCGTTCGTGAGAATGGTCTGAGATCCGGATACAATGACGGTAGTATCACTGGGTGAGATCTCAGTGGTAGTCTCATCATCATCGTCTCCCCGGGGCCTTTGTTGTTTGTATATGGCAGAAGATGAGACAGATTTGGGTTTGCTCGGCCCAGTGGATTGAGAAACAGAGAATCGGACATGTTCGTCGTCCACTCGTCGAGGTGTGGTAGCCACAGGCTCATCCTCATCAGTTTGGTAAACAAATCGAGTGGGTTCCACAACGGGAGATGAAGGTCCTTGTGTTTTTGTTGCATGTACAGATAAATCTTCAATCATTTTCGTTCTAGGCATGAAAACGATCACCGTGTTCCCTACTGTTGTTGTAAAATCAGCGAAACCTACATAAGTCACTGTGGCTCTGCCGGTAGAAGCTGCACTTTGAAGGTCGCTGTCAACATCATTGAATTTGGCTTGCACACTGTCGAATCCTTTGAATGCTCGGTGATTTCTATCGGGAACATTTCTGCCAGTCAGGGTGGGAGTGTACGCTTGCTTGCTAGTCGTTCTCTGAACTGTTCTTTCCGTTGCAGGTTTATTGAAAACAGGTGCACCTGACTTTTTATTGGTTTGAGATGAGGACGAGGAAGTTTCTACATTGACAACGCGATCTTTGCTCGATGATGTAGAAGATTCTTCTTCGAATTCCAAACGGTCTGGTTGCCCAACAGTGAAAGTAGGTAAGCTGACTGACACTTGACTTGGACGGATGAGACTCGCAGCCGACGGAACTCTTCTGCCAATTGGGATCTCATTTTCCATTTCCTTTTTAGGAGCTGCCGATGAGCTCGAGGAAGAAGATGTAGAAACTCTTGTCTTGGGATTTTTCTCTAATGTTACAGTGACCATATCGATAGTAGGGTCACTTGGGGTTCCACTCAATTGCTTATGAGCCCCATCAACGCTAATAAATTCATCGTCATTGCCGACTGGTTCTGAGCCTTCGATTTCTACAACGACACCTTCCATACGTTGTCCGTCAATAGATCCATCAATCATCACTCTGTTGTTCTTCGTCGGTACAATCACCTTCAAATTTCTCGACATATCAACGACCACATTGTTTTTCCTCTGCGTGCCATTCTCGACTAAAATCGTTTGTCCCTGCTCCCCAGATGCTGATTTACTTGGAGCAATCACAGTATTACCAAAGAAAAACAAGAAAGTTTTCGAGTTTTGCAAATAGCTTCCGGTGAAAACATTGTAAGTTGTTTCTTCGCCTGACGGCACTTCCGTGTGTACGAACTTCCCATGTGTTCCTGTAACACGCAATTCATTATCTGGGTTCGCATTGGGTCTCAGGGCTCTCAGTCGATTGCTTTCATTATTTTCAGCCACAATGCCCAACTCAGCAAATGCCTTTGATTGTAAATTGTTGGATACGAAATTTCCATTCAGTTCTGCGGGGAGATGGACGACGGGCGTTGCGTAAATGGCTCGGACAGCATCAGCCGTGCTAGATGGTTGAATGTCGCTGACTTCCCCTCCAAATGCAGAGGCCACAGCAGTAGCCACAATTTTGTCGGTGTACCAAGAAGGATATTGGACTTGGGAGTAGCTGGATACTAATTGGGCGTAGGTTCCGTCGATGTATGTTCGGTAGAAGTCTGTCGTGTGTTGGGTGGTGGCGTAGCCGTTGATTTCGGTGGAGACTGTGGAGGCGATCAAACCCGTGGGTCTGACACCCTCACTCATGCCGGGATCTTCGGTAGCAACGGCGTGATAGACTCGGGAGCTGGTGGAAATTATTCTAGCATAGGTGCCTTTGATGTAGGTACCTAGAACTTTGGTTACATATTCGGTTGTTGTGCCGGATGTGACGAAGGAGCCCAAGGAAGTTGAAAGGAGACCTACGGGACGTGTGCGGCCACGATCTCCGCCAAAGAAGGTGGTGGTGGCGTCACCGTTACGGAGCCGGGAAAGTTCTGTGACAGAGATAGACAAGAAGGAAGAATGTGTAACATTAGAACAGCATAGTGAATCAAGGTCAAAGATATAGACTACGGAAGAATCGTGCTTTTACGTTTCGTGCTAAATGGAAAATATTGGCCATTTGCAAAATTCTCATGTTAACAAAGAGTCAAGTTCTTGGACAGTTGCATACTTTCTATTTCCATCATCAGATACAATACTAAAATAAGTCATTGTAGATATACTCAACGTTTTTATCCGAATAAACTTAACTCTTTCTTAAGATGAACATAAAAAATGAAGACAGTAAAGGCAAGATCAAGAATGGTTTTGGAGAAAAAAGCAATTCGTATCGTATTTATAAGTAAACCGTCGTTTTTAAACGATTATTTTACCTCCTACAATAATTCTCATCATTACATCTCGTGTTGCGATTGTAGTGACAATCTTAATCTTAATCCTCCCTTAATAATTAGCTTTGCAATAATTTAGCTATGCTGCAGAATCTTTCAGGTTTTTCATTTTCCATTTCCGACATGTAAAAAGTAATCAGTTATGAGTGCTGTTGGGTTTGTAAATCTCTTACTACTGAACGCATTGTGTAATGAGTATGTAGGTACTGTTTGCTTACAGATGCATGTGCTGTTATGATTGTGTAGGTGTTAATAATCTAATGAAATGCTTGGAGATTGTGAAAATTCTTTTGAATATGTTTTAATGCACTTATATTCTCATGTGATTAACTTTGCTTTGCAATGTGTACTGGTGTAGTGCCAAACTAATCTATTAGTAGGTACATGTACGTATAAAAAGCAAATAAAATTCCTTTGTACATTCCATATGCAACGTGAGTGAGCAAATAGGAATGAAGTTGTAAAGAAGATGCATCAAATAGAAATCAGGAACTCGCCAAAATCGTGTCACTTGTTTGAATAATATTATAGCATGGACTGAAAAGGCAACTGCACTTCACTCACATCAACATAATTTGGTTTTCCTTATCAAATTGTGAGATTACATTGCTCTCTGTGCCATGTCATGTCATAGCCAAACATACTTAAGCATCTACGAGTTTTATAAGCTTATAACAATTGATTATACTTGGCAGCATTGGTAAAAGTACATGTCCAAATTGGGTACTTCGCTTAAAAGGCCTACGCACATCTCACAACTCTGAATTAAATTTTCTTTCTCATGCAATCCATTATAAAAATCAAAAGTACAACTGTTGCATAGAAATAATACGAAACTAATTCTGTTAAAGTAAACTGATATAAAGCTATGTCTCCTGCGTATACTTATATTATTTTCTGGATTGATTTTAAATTATATGGACACATTTATTACATAATAGTAAGTTTGTGTAAGGAAATAATTTATATTTGTTTTCTCATGGGAGTGTAACTGGCTGAATTAGCAATTAAGTTAACAGAGTCAAAAGCAGGACACACAAAAACGTTTCAGCCCATAATGATCCTTTATGATCTAATCTAATCAGCTGCAAACGTGTAATTATTTCATTTAGCCTAAAACACTATCGTTGTCTTCAAATACTGAAATCTACTTGCATACAATAACATATTGTATTGACAAGCCCATTGGATGTTATTTCCTGAAATTAGCCATACATGAACAAAAGTACGAGAAGCACACGTACTCATATTGTGGCCTACAATTAGCTGTAAGTGAGAAGGCTAGAAATGCATAATAAATAGCCATTGTTAGCCTAACTGAGTCTAGGTATCTGTAGTCATTGCCTAAATATTGTTGAAAGATAAATTGGGCAGGCTAATCAAAGATACTTAAAAGTTAGATGTCTAGGTAGTGTATTTATAATTTCGCATATTTTTCATGAATGCCTAACAATGAGTGAGTAAATAAACAAACAGAATGAAAACGTGAGCCGTATGTCCTCAATAAAAAACTAAATTGTTCATTTCTGAATGTAAAAAGGTCTAAATTACCGAAAGATTTCAAACTGTTAGCACTTGAACAGGTATTCATTAATCAAAGATGAGCGTGCAATTTTCCTTTAGCTTTTACCTTCTCTAAGTAGAATACAAAGAATGCAGCACAATGCAATGCAAACACATAAAGTAAAATTTCTGCTCTGCCTTGTATCACTCATTCATTCATTCATAAATCATGCAAATATTCAACTAACTAATGCAAACTCATAATGAAAATGGATGAGGAGTCATTTGTCAATTATTTCCTCTTGCTCTTCCATTTTATGTTATACATTCATAGGGATCCATAATCATATGCACTTTCAATGTGCACTTCACTTTTTGTTAGCATATGAATCTGTCGTTGGTTCATGGTAGGAGGTAAGTCTGTGTGAAAGTTCCTTTAAATATGACAATGTTCATGTCTACTTGTTGATTCCTTTTCTATTTTAGCAAAAGCAAATGAAAAAGACAGATACCTACTGCACATTCATGTGTTAGAGGATAATGAAGTGCGGATTCTATATTTACTTTCATTAGCGTGTCCTAGCACTGGCTTTGTACTCATTGATTGCAATTAAAGTAACACGTTTCCCTTTTCTGCCTTCCTATAGCTTCCCTCTGTCCTCTGTCTGGTTGGGAAAATAAAATTTAGAGACTTGCACATATGCATTCTTACCTAACAATTATATACTAATGGTAATAATGAATGCTAGCTTTAAATTAGCTAGTCTCACAGCAGTAATAATAATAATATTGCGACGAGACAACATTAGTATATAAGAAACTTAGTTTTTGTTGCTCAATCAGATAGTAATTCCACCTTTAATCCCTCCCATATGTCCATTACCATATATTTCCATATACAGAGATAGGAATTTCCCATAATAACAAGAATAATGATTATGATTCCTTCAAGTTTCAGTCATTTCTTTGTAGTCACAACTATCTATATAGGTAGGTAGGTTCGCATCGCAAGTAACTAACACTATAACTACAATAAGCTAAGTGAGTGACTAGTTGACAATTGTAGTAATTCTTTATAAAGTTAAAGCCAAAGAGCTAACTAAAAATTAAATTAAAGGTAGAGCTAAGTATGTATTCAGGTCAAAGTTCATCAGCCTTCTTAATGTACGCACACATTTTACATTAAGAATATTGTAGATAGGACGTTAATAAGAAAATATAGGCAAATGCAGCAATAGTAGTACATTAATGACAGAATAAAGAAGAATGAATGGTTAGCTTAGCTATGCAAAGTATATTATTACACGCTCACAACATCAATTCTGTATTACACGCTTAAGACACAAGCTCGTACATAAATATTTTGCCATTGCCTACATGTAAAGTGTGAATAGAAGCGTATTATAAGCAGATAGAGGAAATGAAGTCGAGCGGATGTGCTGTCGTAGTTTGTTTATATTTAATGCAAGTAAAGAATGCTTTTGCCTACTCATTACAACTGATAACACATGTGCACTATATTCTACCTACACGTATAAAACGCAGATAATAATATACTGATAATTATAAATCCCATGAATAAACGTAATTCATTTTTCAAACTAATTAGATATACACGCATATTATTTGTCTATTCTAAGGTGTTCATATACCAATTAATAAATCAGCAGTAAAACAACAACACAGGCATGGTTCTTGTAAAAGTGTACCAGAAACTTGCTTAACTTTGGCCAACACTATTGTCATATTTTTTATTAGTCAGTAAAACTAATACGTATGAATATGAATTCTCATTTCAGAGGGATAAAAATCAAAAGAAAGTGCCACGAGAGCGACGTATGCATTAGGGTTACAATTGTGCTAGTCAAAGGAGTGGATAAATAGGCGTTACGGAGTTGTAAAAATAGGAAAGTCGTTTTTAATGCCTACTCTTAGCAATGCACAATCCATCATCGTGAGTCAAAGTCACATACTTCTCCGTAGATGATATTTAGACGCTGGTTCACCTAATGCCAGTACATAAAAATTGCAATAAATGTCTGTGGATTGTGAAAAAGCTCCTACTGCAACAATAGGGAAAAATGTGCTTAATGTTCGACATTATGCACGGTATTATTAATTTGTCGTCGTCCAGCGACGTAGTCGTCACGATATTAGCAAATATCTAGTTCATATTTATTTATTACCCTTTAATTGCTTTAATACGTGGTTTTCTCTAGTGTGTGCGTTGCACGTACCAAGAGAAACGTCCTCCGCCAAAATTAATTACTTTCCTATTTAAATATTAGCGGTGGTAGGCATCACAATTACTAAGATCTTTCTCAATCTAACCATGGAATATGCACAAAGAAAGACCGGCTTAATCTTTAAAATCTGATGCTTTGCGTTGGAATTGCATAAAAATTTCACCATGCATTCCTACCATCATACAGAATGCGATATCCTGAACCCTTCCCTGAGAGGATTTACATGATCTAGTAAAAAAAGTATAGAGAATCTACACACTTTAGCCAATTGTTTAATTTGCCACTTCAGTAGAAACTGCATGTGCGCTCTAATTTTCAATTTATTTGGACGCGATGTACTTATTGTCATAACTGTATTACTTGAATATCTAGGTAATCTCCTGCACTTTTACTCCAAATATTACCTAATGTATCATACGCATTAGCATATTATGTGTACCAGCCCATCTCATAAAAGAAATAATAAACATCAGACCATTACGGATAGATTATTTAATACCTATAAGTACTTAAATGTTCTGGGCAAGTACCTAGTATCTGTAGAATGGTATGGATGGGTTCAATCAATTTATGATGGCAAGTAATTAATGATAAGGATGTTTTATGGATTAATATTGAGTTGTATTGATTTAGCTATTATAAAAATATTTTCTATCTACCTAAAAGCATTTTATGCCATCCTGTTGCTATTCATTATTCAACTGTTTTCTTTTACCTGCAAACATTTTTATGTTTGCAAAGTGCAATTAAATTGTATTGTATAATATTTATTGCTGTTGTTCTAATGGAAAGCTATTGATTGGGCGCAGGAATATGAAATCAATGTATTAGCTCGAAGATAATGTATGTAGGTAGAGATATTTTTCATTGTAACAGGTAGGGGAGCTTATTCATTATGTCACACTAAGAAAGGAGAGAATAATGGGACCACAGGTAGTTCTAGACATTGTTTATATTATTATGGCCACTAGTATCCTTCTAGTTTATTGGTTTGTCAACAAAACGTAAGTTTGCGAATATCTTAGCACAAATCAATGCGGATTTGATAAGTATGAAGATAAAAGTTTAATCATCCCATTCAATTCCCACGGTTTCTCATTGCCTGCTTGCACCTTGCATATTTAAGACTGTGGATTCCACACAACTCACTACTCACCTACATTTTGCACGCACTCGTACACATTTCATCCTCTCAGCCATAGGAAAATGCTTCCTCAACAAAAACAAACCAACTTTTCTGCATAACTATTCCCTGCCGCTATAAATCTCGTCTTTCAATTCCAGCTTGTCTGCTCAATCTCAGCAGCTCTATTAAAGTTTATGATCAGCAGACAAAGTTGTCAATATTGATATATGTAAGTAAATTGTAAACATCTAATGTATTCAAAAATGAAGTTGTTGAGCCAGCTCTAGCAAAGTTACACCTAGTTGTGTGTTTCCAGTTTACTTTATAATGCTTACTACTAGTTTAGTGTGTTTTATAGCTTCACTCTAGCAATAAACGAATGAAGCGACCTATCATATTTAGCAAGTTTCTGTCAGTCATTGGGTTAAAGACTCTTCTAATCGTTGGGCTATTAACTTCTTCCCTTCGGTGAATTAAAGAGTGACTGAGTGCGTAAGGGGGTAGTAGCTGGTTGTAGTAAAATCATTTTCTCACTCCTATTATGTCTCTACTGGGAAATCTAATCTAATCACTAGATACATTGTTGACGTGCTGTAAACTGCAGAAATGTCTTGTGGAGAGCCTGTGTCTATTTTATTGTCTTATGTCGTGTTATAGTGACACAGAGACCGAGCGACCTACCTGCCCTATGGCTGATTGGCTTTACATTCGCAGCTTAATACATAGCTACATCTTTTGCTTCTACCTAAATAAACATTACAGCCAGGAAGTATTTATCGTTGTAACAAGTATGTGCTATTGTAGCAATGTAGCCACCTCAATCCTTTATATATCAACTAGAATGTATACAGGTATTACGTATAGCTAATTTAGCTAATTTTCTAATTGCAATAAAAAGTTAGAAAAAAAAACTCATTCGTAAATTAAGAATTTTAAGATTCTTTTTCCACTTATAGTGCTTCATAAAAGTGCTGCAAAGCATTGTTTGATTTAGGTTAGCAGTCATGATTGGACTGACTCACGTCACTTTTAAATTGTAGCTTAGTTGTAACAAGTATGTGCTATTGTAGCAATGTAGCCACCTCAATCCTTTATATATCAACTAGAATGTATACAGGTATTACGTATAGCTAATTTAGCTATTTTTCTAATTGCAATAAAAAGTTAGAAAAAAACTCATTCGTAAATTAAGAATTTTAAGATTCTTTTTTCACTTATAGTGCTTCAATTTATAAAAGTGCTGCAAAGCATTGTTTGATTTAGGTTAGCAGTCATGATTGGACTGACTCACGTCACTTTTAAATTGTAGCTTCTACATATATTTGCTTTTATACTGTATTTTGATTGGATTTGCATATTTTATATGGGAAGGTATGCCATTTCTGATTTCTAGGAATTCTCTTGTCATACACTCATATTATAGTAATTAGCATAATATTATACGTTGTTTATTCCAAGTAAAATTTCGTCGATGAATATTTAGCATGGGACGGTACGGATGGGAAAGAAGAAGGGAAAAGGATGGAACTTAATTGATACTAATGCATACATCGTGTAGAGCCTAGTTGTGAAATAAAGAAAATGATTTAAGGCAATATTCTTGCAACGAAGAGACATGACACGGCTTTGTATATCCAACTTTGTATAGGATAACCTGTTGAGATTATTATTGTGNATACATCGTGTAGAGCCTAGTTGTGAAATAAAGAAAATGATTTAAGGCAATATTCTTGCAACGAAGAGACATGACACGGCTTTGTATATCCAACTTTGTATAGGATAACCTGTTGAGATTATTATTGTGTTTACAATACTTTCCGATACAATAATGCAATACGAGTTCCTTTGAATTTATTGACTACTGTGTTTGTCTGTAGCTGCCGTAGTTGCTTGTATGTAAGCAGGTAAATGATAAAATATACAAACATAGGTGCTCACTCACACATTTACATGAGTAAGAGGATGCTTTGTAATGTACATTTATAACCTAATATAACAAGGAATCAAGTGTTTATGTTTTGTCGTCTCTGGTAGTTTGACTCTTTCTATTTGTTAAGGTAAGTGAAGTGCATGCAGAATTTAAATGGTTCCATTTGCACGAAAGAATGTGTATACACAGAACACCTTCTGCTTCTGCAGGCAAAATAGAGATATGATATGGCTCTTTAGTGATTTAATTCGAATATTCTAATAGTTTGGAAGTAATTTCTAGAATGTTGTGTGTAAATACTAGAGAGCTAGTGCAGATACCTAGACTGGTGTATTTAATGTCAGCAATCTTAATGGACACTGTGCACGGAATAACACATTGTAATATAATGCAACTTTTGCTAATTCTGTTTTTTCCTCTTCCTATGGGAATGTCTTGTGTGTGCAATATTGTTTGTCGCTACAGACAGGTTCTCCTCTTCTTCAGTTCAATTTTGTTAATTTCACATTATAATGACGCTTTGTAAGTTTTATGTAGTGTGTAGCACATGATACATTTATATGCATGTACATTTAGTATTCTTAAGAATTGTGTTTATATATGTACTATATTCATTTATGTGTGTAGGTATTATACGTTCAGATACTAGTAATGATATCCTCTAGCATTAAGCCATCTTATCTGTAGGACTGTGGGCTTATTATCTGTAGGTACTGCTTTTTTAACTCACAGCCTTTTAGCTATTTATCATGTACACCGATATCCAAATAGACGCGAGCCTTTATAAATATTTTATCGCTATCGAGCGACAGGCTGCTTGTTTGTCCATGTTGTACTATATTATAGTAATTGTGAATACACATAACTTACTAAAAAGCAATTGTAAATAGCAAAGAAGAAAGTTCTCATCTCTACTGACCTGATATTGCAGCTCGCTTGAATCTGATGTCTTCCGACGTCGTGTTTTTGATCGCGCATTTGGATGGGTCCCATTGACCTACAAAACAAAGAATTGACAATCGTTAATGTTTTATATAGCCAGTGACTTTTAGCACATGTTAGCACACAGCCTCTTCATTTTCGTAGAGCATAGGTCCAACTATAGGTAGGTAGTAATTTTCATTAACGTCTTGGTATATAAGTTAACGGCTACACTATCATATGAAATCAATTACAGCGTTACATTCAACAGAAAAGTGTTTTTTTTTAAATAATGTAGCATGTTTGTTAAATCAATCTTTATTCAAGCTTAAAATTGCTATTGGGCCGCTGATGAAATTCACTAAAATTAATAATATGTCCATCCACAGTATAATGTAGATAAACCCTTCACACAATTCTTTGCTAGTTTAGTTAATTGTGTTCAGGAAGTATGTACATCAGAATCAGAATGCCTTCTTAAAGCAGGTAACTAAAATCTAAACTATCATCACTACTGTAACAGTTGGTTGACAAAAGGACCTGATGAGAGCTTGTTATTGAAATTGAAAAACGATTGAATTGACTAAAAAAAATTAGATTTATGATTTCTTTCTCGCCTTGCTTTCAAATTTTTAATTAGCGTGTCTCAAGTGGAAAATCAGTAGAATTTTCCAAAGAGTGACACGACGCGTGATTGATGTACATTCATTTACAGGTAGTTTGTAGCTGAAGGGGCAAGGTGATGAGATGACTTAGCCCTTCCTCACAGTAATAATATTCAATTACTCGGTCATTACAAATAATATAGAAAAAAGTTTGACGACAACGACAACACCCCATCGAACTACATTCATTTCTACCTCGTTCGTAGATCACGTAAACTATGACTGACTTACAACAGGCGACATGTAAATACACAGAGGTATTTATTATCGATCTTTGTTCCGTTCTTCCTCTCTCTCTCTCTCTCTCTCTTGCTACCTTTGATGTCTTTAGTAAATAAGTATTCATTGACTTTCCCAATGCAAAGCAAAGGAATTGTACTTGCATTTGGCACGCATTTGTATTCTGAATTCTATGTACAGTGTACTCTGACTGCTCTGAGTGATATCAGCATAGGTACATTTATCTTCTTTAGTTAGCGTAGAGCTCATTTAGACAGATTGCAATTGAAGCAGGACAATACAGATTATTCTTTGGCACTGGTTCTTATGTGAGGTAGTGCTACGTCCTCCGTGCAGATATAAGTACATCCATTTCACTCCTCGTTAATTTTTCCTTTATTTGACCAACTGCTCCTTTCCTATTGTACTTAGTGTGTGTGTGCTGACGACGATGAGGCTTGACTTGTCTTAATGGCGATATAAGGGAATGTACATATGTATGCACGTTTAAGTAAGGAAGGTAAGCCCACGTTGACTTTGGTATGTTAAGCGAAAATATGCAATAAATATTCAACTCAAGTAACTACTGTTCTGTCCATAGTGTGTGCCGTGTGTATGGACACCTTATAAAGAGTAGCTGCCTAAATATATTAGAATTGAAATAAAAGAGGTGCAGACTGAGTGAGAAAGGTCTCTCTTCTTTTCCACTCTCTCGAATTGACTGTGTCATTTCCACTTTACAAAGTTGCACAGACATCATAAGTTAAGCTGGCAAAATACAAATCAAAGTAAACAAAACAACAGCTCTCATTTGCATTCATTTCAAAGTAAATGTCCTGAAGAGAAGGATCTTCTTCACTTTACTTTCTTTCGTCTTCCACTACAGATAATGCAGAAAACAGAACGGAAAGATTCGTCTTTTGACACGTCTGACGATGAATTATCATCGTTAAGTCAATGAAAATCGTCTTGGATGTGATGTAGGTATCTTAGGCAGAATTTGGACTTGTGTTGGTGGCCTGGCCTCAAATGTACATATGAAAAGTGACTCTTTGGCCATTCACCCTTTACTTTAGCATTTACTACGTCTGTGGTAACTAACTTAGCGAAATTATGTGCCCTGCGTACTTGGTATCGCTAAAATCTATATTAAAATATAAATCTTGGTCTACTACGTGATGTCCATACAATAGGAGGATTTTGCTACACACTAAATACTTATCGTAAGCCACGTAAAACAATAGCTGACAAAACAATTACAAATCCATTCATGAAATTAAGCAGGGAAACCGTTTCGTTTGTCGTACATAGCATTCCCTGTAGTGTCAAATCAAGTCGAAAGCTCTCTATCTTCATCCTGGTTCAATGTTTACCTAGATAGTGCCATATATGGCAATGAGACTAAGAATTCAGCCTTGTCTTCTGCCTTATTATTACTGCAGTATACCTAGTAGTTAGCCGAGTTAGCGTTCTAAAGAATTGATAGACAGAGAATAGTAGAACAGATTAATTTATCGCCAGTCTCACTTCGCATAGTTTACGTGAAAACTTTAGCCCTACGACAATGCAACTACAAACAAATATTAATTTTGTCAGTAGGACAAGCTTATCAATTTCTTTTGACAGCTACCAATGGGAAGTCTCTGTCTCGTCCCTGACATTTAATTGTTTTATGTACAGAGTTACGGTACTGTGGTGCCTATACAGCTATTTCTGCTCAGGCTATATGTGATTAGCAAGGCTCTTACACATTTCGTCTGCTACTAAATATAGATGTGATTTACATCTAGCAAATTAACAACAGACCAACTCACAGCTTCACTAATTTATTCATGGGGACGATACGTAGTTATTTATTGTTTATACTGTGCCAGTGTGGTGGGAAATAATTATTTGCTAATTAACAATTAAATACATGACTGTGCTTTTCCATGACACACAACATGATGTGACAGATTAGTTTTGTTCTACTGTTTGAGGGTGATGCTTTCATAACGGACTCTCTAACTAATTTTTTATTTGCTTATCTATTATATTCTTCCCTGTACTCATTACATCTATCTCTAACCATTTCTTATGCTTAATATATAACCCACTATGGAATTTGTCCGTAATTATAAGCGCACACAACAAATCTGATGATTATTTAGTAGAGTGAAAAATACGTCGGCAAAATGGAGTCAGTGTATAAATATTTAACCCACTATGGAATTTGTCCGTAATTATAAGCGCACACAACAAATCTGATGATTATTTAGTAGAGTGAAAAATACGTCGGCAAAATGGAGTCAGTGTATAAATAGAAGTTGTCTTACCTTCATCTGACCCATCCTGACAGTCTTTTTCTCCATTCTTAACTAAAGCTTGCTCTATACAAGGAGGAACCCCGCAAATACACTTATACTGCTGAGCCCCGCATTCTGATCCATCTGGAAAATTAATCAAAAGAGACAACAATTAGATTTACGAGCCGAGAATTACATTTCAGACAGCATATAAATTATCTACTCTCTGGTTTCGTTCCTTTGGCTATCTCAGTCAACATGACCTTTTATAATAAACTGTACCGCATTCATTCGTTTCGTATCAGATGTATACGTTCACACATACAAACTACAATACAATAGTATCTTACACTAGAATACAAGGAAAAGGACCAATTGCATTAAACCAACACACCAAAATCGTGTACCATCACACTTTAAAATCCGATTAACTGTGTAAAGGCGATGATAACCGGGTTAATACAGTAAATAATATTAAATGAACAGGTTATGTCCAAGAACTTTGTTAAAATGGATAGCATCGTAAATATTTCTTAAAGTCGGATTTGTCGAGTAATACTGGGCCAGCCTACCAGTTATTTACATAAGTATTAGGTACTCCAACTACTGCATTACCATGCATGTGGGCCATCTAATACGTGTACATGGTCATAATTAATTTTCAATCACAGGAATTATTAAGTACACACATTGAACTTAAACCTATAGTTTCTAATAAGCGAATGCAATAATAATATTGTAACTTGTGTGCATTTAAATATAGCTATAGCACTTGAGCATTAAATTGAAGCGGATAAGATATTTTTCTACTATCGCAATGTAACATAAGTCTTAGGGTCATGAAAGTAGTGTGTAAAAGTATGTACGGTATGCACAGCTAAGGTAAATTACGCTCAAGTATTACAAATTAGGCTTCCTTCGGTGAAAACAGAAAAGGGGCAGTCGAAGTACAAAAAATACCTACCACACATGAAAAACTCGTTCATTCATAAAAACTAAACGCCTTGTGGTGGTGCAGATTGGAATTTATCTCCAGCACTTCATGTGTAGGCAAAGAAAGCATGTATAAGAATACAAAATAGGGAATGGATGTGCCCGTCTCATTGTTCACGACGTGCACTAAATGAGCGGTACACGTTTAGTGTCTCCATATTACTACATTTACTCAAATCCCCATAAAATAAATGACAAGTGGCATATGGTGCTGCATTAATTTTGTCAATTTGCACTGCAGTTGGTGGTACAGGCTGTAGCAGGCTACATTTCAAGTTCAATGGTGCATTAGTACATAATATGCGTCCAAGACAAGATCAAGACTGTCTGCTAACTCAAAGTGTCAGTGCATATAGTAATTTCTATATGCATACAGATATGAATATGTGTAGACCGAGACAGACTTAAAAAATGAAGTCAAGTCGACAACGAAGAAGTTGGTCATAGACATAGAATAGACGAGTCGCAGACAGACAGCATGGGACTGCCTATCCGTTCTGCTCCTTCGTTCCGTTATGTCATATTAGATTATGATTATATACGCATTTTTGAAGGATTATCACATCTAACGCTTACAGTTTTGTTCAGCATTAGCGTTTACGTTTCGCTGAGCTGCACATTTAAAGAAAAGTCCAACTCAAATGAAATGCAATTATACAATTTCATTTAAACTGGATTCACATCATATTCAAACTAAGCCACATATACTCAATTTTCTTTTGTGTAGGTCCTCTATAATAAACATACTCTTTTCTAATCTTTCATCATTCAATCTCACATTTATTTGTATCAGTTCAGTTATTCATTAATAATAGGAACTTCACGAAATTGGCTTGTGTATTACAAATGCCAAATCTTCGTTTACTTCCAATGCTTAGTTTTCTATGCAGTTAAAAGTGAAGGAAATCTTTATAAATGTTCCGATAACATTTTAATGGGATTATTATCCGATTTATGAGTATGACTTGTTTATCCCTACTAAAGCCTATTATTATTGTTTCTTTCCTTCCTAGACAAGTGCTCTATAAGGCAATAACGAACATTCTACAGGAAAAAAATGTCTGCCAAATATGAAACTGCATCTTCTCTGATGATTCTGAAAGGATTTTTTGGTTTAATCTGTAAATATTAGTGAAGGATGTGAGTGAATTCCACTATCAAACTAAACCCAAACAACATAAAATAAGCTTTTTTAGTGAGTGATGTGAGCCAAGCAAAGGAACTTTCGCTTGTCGCATGGCTACACCCAAAAACCAGAATTACCGTAACTCGCAGGAGTATAGCTAAATAGTAAAGGGATAAAAATGTATTTCTAACGAATACATAATAGTAACGCAAAATGCGATTATTACACTAGAGAGCATGTGTATCACCCTATTACTAATTCTGCATTGCCCTTGTGCTATTGTACGATAAAGCATTTCAGAAACTAAAGCAGACGATAAAGTCATATTAACTTAGTAAGTATAACGAAGCTAAAGAAGATTCAGATTCGCCTCCAAGCTAACTAAGCAAGAGGTTTAAGAAAAACAAGGTAAACTAAGTTACGTTATGTTACGCCTGTAAGCATCATATGACTTGATCTTGTTCAACTCAAGGAGAGTGCACGCTTATGTAATACAGATATATGATCTCTTTGTGCCAAAACCAATGTCTGTATTATAACATCCATAATATTTCATAATAGCGCAATAAAGTAGAGACTCACACCTATTTCACATGCACAGATCATAGCATCAGGCCCTTGCAAGGTAATATCAACCACCTACATAATACTCTGCTCTTGAATTTATCTGTAGCAAGTTTCTTTCGCTGATTTCTGCAGTTCATGTTGACACAACAATGTTATGACTTCCATTGCGCAGTTATCCACTTTTCTGCTTTGGGCTTCACTCTTATACAAAAAGCTTAAGGTTTTTTATGTTCCTTGAGAGAAGAAGGGAAAGAAGAAACACCTGAAGTGCGTAAACGTAAACGAAATACGGTTATTATTATAGCTCATCCTCTTCTTCTAACAACAGTGGAAGACGTTATTGCATTGTTACTGCCTACGCTCTCTGAATAAATGAGCTGCTATCTGTATCTCCACGTAGACGTGCAGCCTGTGTATTAATCACTTATCTAGATAGTGCATGTATGTAGTTTAGTGTACGCACAGGTAAACATCGTGTTTTCTTCAGCAGGAAGAAAAGGAACGAGATCAAGAGTTTTCCGTATCCTCGTAAACAGTAATCTTAATTATCATTGGTGGTAAGTTGCGTTATGTACCTTAGATGTAAATACAGTTTGTACTTTTGCCAAACAACAATCTATGAAATTGGGCAAAAGTCATTCCAACAACATTCAGGTTTACATTACACAGCTATAATTACTTACAATTCGGTTGAAAAAACTTTTGCGGAGATTTACTAGATTATAATGTGAATGTTATAGCAAAAGCCAACGTATTTTAGAACATCAATTGTTACCAAATTGCCACATGAAATTGAAACTTGGAGGGATTCATCTTTCGTGAAAACAAAGTTGAAGAATATTAAAAATCTGATGATATCAATTCACGTCTTTAGGATAGATAAAATTTACAAATTAATAGAAATGCCAAAAATAGCTAGTGCCGTAAAAAATACTGTGGTGTGGCAAGTATTAAATAATTCTATGATTTCATGATGAATGATGATGGTTTTCATTTAATCGACTAATGGTGAATACTAAGAATAACTTTGCTTGTATGTGTTACACATCCCGAAGCAGTAAGGTACGCTTCATTGGCGTATGTGTTGTTGTGTGATAGATAGCCCAGGTGCACCCTCGAAATAGAAACAACAGTTATTCAAACATCACCTTTGGGATTTGGACAGACTGACATTGATGTAGTAGTAAGTAGACATCCTACGTATGCATCGTAATTATTAGTTATAGTAATAATTTTTAGCATTTCATTATGCTACTTCCTCATTAACAGTTAAAATGCATAATTTCACGTAGACATGAGATATGGGATGTAACGCACGGATTTGAATTTCAAGAGAGTATTTAGTAAGGTGGCCAGCCATGTAATACTAACTAAATGTGCACTTACACTTGAGATAT
>JABASI010000174.1:0-50735 GCA_019776505.1 Tomocerus nigrus
GACTACGTAGTGTTGGACATGCTTAGGACCATTAACTATTAATCTCATTCGGAGCATGCAAAAACAATTCATTTCCCTATATATGCACAGTAAAAGATTAATTAGCTGATAACACATCACATACATTACTGCAGAAGTGCAATAGCACATGCTGCGTGATAGAAATAGTATAGCTCTACCTATACAGCTTACTTATGCTCCGAGATGAGTTACATATTATGGTTATATTAATATTATTTGTGCCTGTAGTCAACGATTATTTTTTGGTGATAATGTCATCTGGGGAGTCTACTGCGTAGCATTTATTTATATTATATTATATTTATGGCATCACCTGGTTTAGTTCTGTCCGTACTAACAACTAGGTATGTTTGTAAGATAAGTTAAAAGGAAGTGTCTCTAAAGAATAAAACGCGGAGTTAGTAAAAAAACGCAAAAGAAATTTAAGAGTTTAAGTATAAATTAAATGCCTCTTGTGGCTAGTGGAAGAGAAAGTAAAAGGGAAGAGGATGAAGAGCTAATGAGTTGACTCTGGTTTTGCTTCAGCTAAAAAGTGAGAATGCGTATAGAGTGGATCTAGCTACTTGGTTATGAATTCATTAAAAAGTTTGATAAGTAGAAATAACGTAGCATCAAGGCATATAAAGTTGAAGAGGCTGATTTATAATGACTTGGTGTTTATTCAAACGTCTGAGAAATATTAAAAATGTTTGAGTTAAAAAAGAAGTGGGGTTCGGTTGGGAGAAAATAAAATGAGAAAAATAAAGGCAGACGAAGGAAAGTAAAACGGAGGCTTCCTATCAGCTTTTCAGAATGAAGAGGAACAATGGGATTTATTTTGTGAGCAAAGCTTAGCTTCCCATTTCCTGCCCTATAGCTATTTAATTCTGTATGTGATTTTTATCCTGTTTGGCTGTATATGCATTAGGAGAGTGAAGAGTCTTTGTGAGATCCCTGGCTAAGTAGAAAAGGAAGCGAGGAGTGAGGAATGTAGAGGTGTAGTAAGTGAAATGAACTTGTCTGAAGATAGAGATGTAACCGAAGGAATTTAGAATGATTTCCTTAAAAAATTGTGGAGGCTTTGAGAAATCTGTACGTAGTGTTAGTTATGGACGCAATGATTCCTCCTTAACAATTGGCCTATGAACGTGGTCGGCATGGCAAGGAGGAAATGAAGGAAAGCAAGAGAGTCTAATAGCCTGCAAGATTACGTGTAGGAAAAGTGAAAGGAGGAAATCACTAAGGCCAAGAAGTCAGAAAACAAAAGGAAGTCTACTTGTAGGTATTTATGTAGCAGTCGATAGATAGCAAGTGAAGAATTCATGCTTTTTATCCGATTCTGCTCCAGATAGAGAGATAGCTTCCTTAACTAAAATAATGGATTTTGGGGAAAGGTAGAGGAAATATATTTCCTGCTGGAAAGAGAAAGTAGAAAGCTGAAAAGAGACGATATTGGTGTGGTGCTATGCAGCACATAAGTAAGTAGGAGCAGACATCACTTGACTGTGCATGGACTTGGGATGTGATGTGATGGAGTTGTAAATAGGAGCACAGCACAAGACAGACATGGAGCAACCACAGTTGGTGATTTCCTTTTGTATATGTTTTCACTTAGGCTAGGCCCTTTTGTCTACCAGCCGTGGAGTAGTTAATGTAATAGGGAAGAGGAAATAAGTAGGGACGTAGGTAGGTAAGTAGGAAAAGGCAAGGCTCATAGTTGCCCTCCTATAAATTATAGTTAAGACAACAGTAAATATATATATCCATTAGCTATAGTTATTTATCCATATTATATATAGTGGCGGTGGTTATGTAGGTATCTGTATGTTTGATGGGCGGGAGAGAGGATCTACCGGATCTACGTACAGAGACAGAAAAAGACTGGCGGTGGTGGGGAAGTGCCTCGTATCTGTTGGACGGAGAGAGCGGCGGGCGGACCTCCTGATAGCGAAGCACCTCAGCTGCACATACACAACCTATTTACCTTTCTTTGTAAAGGACAGTAGCGAAATTGAATTTTGGGGAGAAAGCACTCTTTTCAGAGTAGCAAAAATGAGAAACGATTGCTGCATGCTGTGACAACCTTACAGGAAAGAGTTGCCTAAATGAAACAGAAGCCCTCGGGAAATGTCTTCGACTATCACATGTACGACGACAACAACTACACACATAAACCACGACACACTCCACTTTCACTCGCCCGCCCGCCCTGCATGCCTGCCGTGGCCTGGCCTGAGCCTGGCCTGCCTTGGCTTCTTCTCCTTGCTCTCTGGGATGAGTAGTCGCTCCGAGTGCACAAGAATGCGCAGATATCTATACACATACACACCAAAGCATGACGTTGTTGTGTTGCGACGGAACTTGACTAACAACTCTTCTGCCATTCACCTACAACGGAACTTACAATGGCCACGTCAACTTCCATTCCTTCTCTCACTTAATTAATATGCCATTACCTCCAGTGTCACAGCCCCTTTCATTTATTACCTCTCCCTCCAATCACAACCCCCCTCTCTCTTCTCACTCTCCGTCTCTCTCTCTCTCTCTCTCTCCTAGGTAGGTATATATAATTAAACGGAATCCCAACAATACGCATCTCTCCAAAATCCCATGTCTCAAACACCTTTTATTTATATTCATGAATTACCTGGCTTAAATCCTGAATTTCAAATACAATGGCATATTATACGACAGTGTCAGTTGTCTGTCGTGGAAATTCAAATGTTTTTATGGACTACTATGGAATATATAGCCACTCACTGTATCTGTATATGTATACATGCATATAGCTACATTGATGTACTGTATCGCGTGAGTTTACCGTTTTAGGTTCAGTCGTAGTCCTAAGTAGACATAGTGCGGATATTACGCTCTTGTTCCGCCGTTTAGGCATCTTCCCTTTGATTCGACACTAGTTCCGTCGCCGCTTACCCTGAAGAGGAGCTTTGTACATTCACTTACCAGAAGAAGATCATAACACAACAGCCAGATCTAACCAGACTACACCATAGCAAATGAAATCCCAAAGGCTCTCTATCTCCTTTTCCAACCATTCTAAAGTGAGCCTTTGTACTTGCCTGGGATAATAAACACACTGGCTTCACCCGCATGCATACCGCAGCAATTCTTATAGCTGAAACTATATCCCTGCACCTTTCACAACTTTCACACAGCTCCATGTCCATGTCAACTTTCTCCTACTATTTATCTCTACTCTATAGTACCTACTTAGGTACGTAGCTTCTTTTCAAATCTGGATAGTAGACTACAGCCATTACGACCAATCCAACATTTTACAAACGTGCGACATGGAGGCCAAACACACATTTTAGTTTTATATCTCTTTAGAGCTTCTTCTGATACTTTGTACTTACAACTAGTTTTGTATCACAAAATGAGATCATCTGAAAACTTTCACCAGTTATTTTCGGTTTTTCGGGATAAGTGTTATATACTTATGTGTATTTGCTATTCATATAACGAAGGAATAAAGAAATAATATACATATTTCTAACCAAAATGTCTACGACCAATCATTCATTTTTATATTTTCTAATTTATGTTGTGCGAATGTCGACAGTAGGCATAATATTAAGTAGGTAGCTACCTAATACTTATGATGTACAGAATATAAGTACCTACATAATTTGATCTGATCTAATTTTCGAAAGCATTGCATTGAAACTGCGGCCAGTTGCATATTGAAAGAAAACTACAAATGCATACAAGATATTCGAGACCCTGTCCATGATATCAGTTAGCAAGAATGTGAGAATAAGAATTTATCCCGAAAAAGTTATTTTCACCCTAGAAAAATCATATTTCAGGCTCTAATTTTGCCAAATCACGATTTCCTGGCCAACCATTATTTCTGTCAGGGTCTAGTGCCCTTGTAGGTAATCCTTTGAATCAATTCATCCGGATCAGTTAGACGTAGACGTATGTCAGGTAGGTACTTACCTTGTAAGAACATGCACTTAATAGTTTTACTCATTTGGAGTATTTCTACTGCATCATATTCCATATAATATTTGAGACTGACACTGACAGTCGTAAGAATAATATGCTATGTGACAAGATAATAGAAAGCACTTAAATAAAGCATTTAGCAACCTATAACGCTGATTCCATGGGAATTGGTCCCCAATTGCAATTGGTCCCCACTAGTAATTGGTCCCCTTTGTAATTGGTCCCGCTGTAATTGGTCCCCGTTGTAATTGGTCCCGCTGTATTTGGTCCCCGTTGTAATTGGTCCCGGCTATTATTTAAGGGTAATTTTAGGATTAGGAAAACGAAATTGGTCATTATTAATTAAAACTATATTTGTGTCTAGTTAATTAATAGTAATGTAAGTAATTAAGTTTCCAAGTTTAAAAGTACAGACATCCTCAAAATAATCCAGAAGGGGCATTACCAATTCTAGTGCCGTTCCTAAAGCGGAGTTTCCCTTAGGACTTCGAACCTGGAAACTTAATATTACTTACTTAATATTTTGACCCACTTACATTACTATTAATTAACTAGACACAAATATAGTTTTAATTAATAATGACCAATTTCGTTTTCCTAATCCTAAAATTACCCTTAAATAATAGCCGGGACCAATTACAGCGGGGACCAAATACAGCGGGACCAATTACAACGGGGACCAATTACATCGGGACCAATTACAAAGGGGACCAATTACAACGGGGACCAATTACAGCGGGACCAATTACAAAGGGGACCAATTACTAGTGGGGACCAATTACGATGTTACCATAACGCTGTAATGCAAATATATAGAGATATATTTTGACTCCCATTTGCCAACCACTTGTTTACAGCCATTCGTAAACATGTTAATAGGAAACATCAAGCAGGTCTGAAAACGTTTTGAGAGTAAATACTTAGTTTCTCTCCTCCGTCGTTAAATCCATATTTGACTGAGGTTGCATGAATTTCCCGGTAATATTAAATGAGGATTATCACAGGTCCCTGTAGCTACATGTTTAGTGATGCTTATGGAAGTAATGGGAATGGCTGTATCTACTATGCGAGTATCTTCTAAGTGCATATAAGGGTGGCCTGATCGAGTGTCCTCTGCTCTGATACGATGCTCTGTGGCTTGCAAAAGTAATGGGTACAGAGTACAGATCGACTTGACTGGGCTTGCCTAGATGGATTTAAATTTGCCATTATTAGCTGCAGTTGAGACTGTCCCTACCAAGCAATGTAACGTGGACTACATAATTCTTATCTTAAGGCGAGCGGAGATGCCCTTGATAAGAGCATTAGACGTATATTCGTTATTATCCAAATTCTCCATTCATTAGCCTATCGTAAAGTGTCGTAGTAGCAAGTTATTCTCGTTGGCTAGGTAGTTAGCATAACATCACATTTTCGAAAGTGATTAGTGATTATGTCTGATCAGTACGCAGTGATCATGTGATGCTAATACACGGGGACTACAAGTCATGCAAAAAGGAGGCTAAGTAAGCTCTCGGGCTTTAACCACGTAGAGCAATACCCACTCCCGAACGTTACTTTGTCTACATAGAAGTGCATAAGTAGATGTACGTGGCTGGTGCAACTTGCAAGTACGAATGTTGTAGTGGTGTGGAGGAAGTGCTGTTATTTGAGCATTGCAGGTGAACACCGCAGAGTCTCCAAGTAAAAAGGCAACAAGAATGTACAAGTTCTGCCAAGCAACCGCATGATCATCAACGTGAGAACTCGACTCAAGTTTACATTTGCACTCGAATCTCACTCGAGTAACTTTAAACCACTCAATCATCGAAACTACTCAGAACGAGTTCCACCCTTGATTCTCTAGTAATTATCCTATGATAACTCTGCACCTTGAGCGCCAACATAATACCAATGCCCTCCTGCACCTTCACCCAAATAAGCCATTCTAATTGCTGGCTTAATCCGCTGAGCTAATTGGCTAATTTTCTCCTTTGCTCATTTCGCCACAAGGAGCGAGAGACAGAGAGAGAGGTTCGGCGGAATACGGGAGGGCGCTCATGCAACTCAAAATCTGCACAGTAAGAAAATTCAAATTTTAAAATTTACACATGGCTATTTTTTTAGCTTCCACGTGGAATGATGTAGACGGTATGGAAAAGAGGCATAGCTCTTGCCATGTCATTAAAAAAAGCAAACCACGAAGGCAAATGGCCCCTTAACGCCTTGGATATGTTACAGTCGAAGATTTGTATGGCTACACAGTGGCTAAACCAGTTAGAACGAGAAGGAACTAGAGAATCTTATTAAAATGTAGGCTAAGACGAAAAAAGATGGCAATTCCATAGTTCATATCTTTTCATTTCCTGAACAATAAGTCAAGGAGGCTGGAGAAACACTTTTTCTCGGGAAAATAAATCTTTTCACATATGGAGAGAAAGACGAGCGCTTTTATATAGCAGACACAGATGTTTTATAACAGTATCTATATTTGTATATCAGGGTTTCTGAATTCTGACTGAATTAAAGAAGCTCGTCGTGGAAGAAGTTAAGTAGCTAGTGGGTAAAACCCAGTTTGGATAAACATTAGTGGAGGGGCAGGGAGCAAGTAGGAATGGCTTAATTATAGTAAGCGATGTTAAGAAGGACTCTAATAAAAGTTGAAGGTATCTTGGCTCATTAATATTGCAATTGCCTGTGTCTGCTGTCGTAGAGACGGAGAATGATTGAATGCTGGCCAAAAGACGCTTCATTAGAGATAAATAATTGCATGTGATTTGACTGAGGAGAGAAAAAGGGAGAGATTGTGCAGATATATATAGAAAGAGATAGAAGGAGAGTGAGAGAGCGAGAAAGAGAGAGAGGGAGAAAGTGGAGGAGAATGGAATGAAATGAAGAGGAAAGCTCTATATGAAATGAAATAAATGCATTTTAGAAATGAGGGCGGCTTGGCACCGTATTCCTCGGCTGATGTGATATGGCATTGGCCTGTGTGGATTTATGAGGAGGAATTCAAAGGTAAGTTCCTATAGCTGTCTCCATTAGTTGCTAAGAATAAGAAAGTAGAAATGATTGGAAATCCTCCTGCGTTCTCCTATGTCTTTCTGCGAGAGAAACACAAATTTCTCTTGTTCCCTTCACGTGAGTTTGGATTGGGAAATGATTGACCCTCCTTAGACATGAGATGGGAAAGGAGATGGAGGGAAGGAGTGGAAGGAGCCTCTTCTCCCACTCTAAGTAGTAAGCAAAGTTACGTGAGTCTCTCTCTCTGACTCTCTCCAGCACCAAACAAGACTTGCCATCCTTCAACCTTATTTTCTGAACTTGGAATCTGCCCTGATGATGCCTATAAAAGAACGGGAATTCATAAAGCGACCGAATCCGGGTCGGCTCCAACACATCAATTCCCTCTTCCCTCCACAATAGACGCCTATTAAAGAGATCTTCCGCTGATGTTCCAATGGGCACTTTATCACGATTTCAACGATTTTCTCTTCTGCTTTACTAGCACTCCTTCTTTCCATACCCTTATCCCTATGCCCTAGACTTTTATTTCGCCCAACGGCTCATGAACTATAATGGACGTGGGAACAACATCTTCAGGCACATCGACACGTTCTCTTGTCTCTCAAGTGGAAAAGAGCGCCTTTCTTCCTCCCTCAAATCCTTTCCCTCTATTACCACCAACTACCTCTCACAAATGCACTTTCCTTCCTATTTCCCAGCTCCCACTCGTCCCCAGTCCAACATTCATTCACCGTAGCATCATCCAGCACCCACATACACACGCCTACATCACATCCCCCTAAAATAAATAGACAAACAGCAAAGATACGCGATACCTGCTATGCAAATGGAATAAATAAATACTACGTCACTATTTTAGCTTCCAGTCATTATTTCATTCATATCAAATCTGCATAATTAGACAGAGTTGTCGTAAACTTTCCATGCTCCCCACGTCGCCTCCTCACAACATTTTGAATGAATCCAAATTATACTGACTAAATCTTTTATTTAGATAATTCTACAAGTGTATCCATCTCGCTATTTTCTGCAAAGGTAAGGTTACCTAAATGGATTTATTGAAAATAGCTATAGCTATTTTAATGGGAGTTGTAAGGAGCCATAGCTTTGGTTATTAAAGAGCTTTTACTAGAAGGATTTCCAATAGTTTTTAATTTATAGATTGCAAATTTATTTCTTCGTATCGGCAAAGTTGGTGTAGGAAGCTATAGAGACAAATAAATTATTTGATTGTTTGTTTAGTACAGTTCTTGCCATAACGGCTAATTTGGTTTCATGAATATGTTACAATGGCCGAGTTAGTATTTCTATCTCTGACACGCTTCCTTCCACTGCACTGTGGGCGTTTATGATTTATTTTTTCCACCCGCGTTTTGCACTAGCCTTGCTGTGAGCGTTGCCAATGGTTACCCCAATACTTTCCTTGTTAATTTTCGAAATTAGAACCCGAATATATCGGAAACTCGCAACTTTTCGCAAAAATGACTAACACCATTCGAAAGCTGATGTTTTTCTCTACATTTCTTGCTAGGAAAGGTTACGCCGGCTGCTCTCTGGTGTTAACCATTGATTTTTCTACTCCGCTAAGTGTAAAAATTAAATCATAAACGCCCAGAGTGCACTGCAGCAGAACTGCTAGTACTTCGTGTATCGAGTACATCTCGCTGTATCTGCGTAAATTGAAGCTAGAGGGGAATATTTTGCAGTACGGTGCAAGTTAGGAGAAGGAACCACATGAATAGACGGAGATAATATGTTACATGGCCAGCATTAGCTTTCTGCCTTGTATTTTGTTATGAAAATAGAGAACATTATAATGTACAACTATTCACCTCACATCAACTCTGCCGCATAAATATAATTTACGAATTCACTCCGTTTGGCCCACACACAGGCAGACGAACAAGGAGAACATATGGACATAGCTAGCCAGACTTACAACTTACAACAACAACACGCTTAGCCATACATAAAACATGTAGGTGTGTTGTGTAGTATCTCCACAAATGTATGCATACTTAGAAGCTATAGCCAAACTATGTGCCATGCTCATAAACCTTATACTTTCCTATTACTAAGTACCTCTGTGTTACCTGTATAAAAAGAAAGCAAGTTTTTTAAATGTACTTACAGCATACATTATTAAGTGTATAGATAGCCCAGAAAGTTAATGCTGCCTTGTACTATTAATTTTTGCCGTCGAATGGCTGGCATTACGTAAGTAGACTGTGGAAATACCCTCGCTCGTAAGGATACTGACTTCCTTACGACTCTTTTCATTGTGGACGACGTAGAAAACTATTTTTATTGACCAGCCACAGAAATCAATGGCACCCCAATAATTGGGCTCCCTTCATAATAATATATTATTGTCAATCTACCTTTATATAAAATCATATTTTTTTGGTACATTAGTATTTATTTACATATGACTTATTGCTACATTGACTGAGAGAAGTGAATTCTTAATTTGCAAATTTGTAATTGGGCTGCTTTAAAATGTCTAATTAATTGAAAGGCATGTGTCAAATCCTTGAGGTCTTTCTCCGATTTTACACTTTACTCCACGAAATAAAGTATAGAAACTTAACTGCTTAATGCAGAAAATAGAAATAAAGTTACCTGTTATCATTCAATGATTTAACTGCTTTGATAATTTGTAGCTTTGCTTTCTCCGCAAAACTACAATAGTGCATCTACAATTTAACTCAATATAATTTGATTCTGTTAATTCACTATTGAAAGTTTGTTATAGTAAGATTTCATAGAGAAAAAATGCTGTAGTTGCCGTAGGCATGTACGTGACATTAAGGTAGCTATACTGCAATCAAAAATTATATAAAATAAAGAATTATTGTTATCTGCATGAACTTCAAAAAATGATAACGGCGTAGCTGAGCCTGAAAGGCATTTACGTGCATGGAGCTGTTCAGATGATAAATCAAAAGAGCGTGGAAAATGATCCAGGTAAAAGCAAAGGGTAATTGCATTTATAAAGAGAGAGAGAGAGCATGATATGATAATATTGAAGGTTTCTTGAGAAGTTGTGATTTGAAAGTGTGTGTAATGGGAGAGAGGAGGTTAGCTTTGGGCCTGCCATGCTTCATAGGCTCATTTAGCCATTCTGACCAATGAGTCAGGAAACTCATCAATGTTGCAGGGCACAGACACTGCTTTCTCTTTAATTATTCACTAATTTATTCGATATAGCATACGAAATCAATGTTGCTGGTCTATAGCTTTAAATGGCCATCGCATGCCTATTTCTCATCGATATTTCTATTATAGTAGGGCGAAGGCACCTGCTTTACTTACACAGAGCTGTATTGTGGCATGAAGAAAGTATGTACCTGGCTCGTAGTAATCTACGATTACAGTAGAAAATATTGCTAAAAAATTTACGTCTAGTGTTTTCTATTAAAGGAGTGCCTACGTGTAGTTGTAGGTTTTATTGTGACTCGGTTGCAAGAGTAGAGCGGAATAATGTCTCCAGTTGGTGTATTGCAATCTACATTATTAAGTATAATGCAAATAAATCACAATTCTGGATTCTACATACTGGAAAGCGGGTAGAATACTATTTGGGAGTTGTATGTTATGAATGCATATATCATATTCATACTATTCTAATTTTTTCCATTTTGAAAGGGCATTTCTCTTTGATATTTCTCCTGCAGATAAAAATCAAATATATTGCACTGTGAAAATTCTGCTTAAGAGGAAATTTTTTGTAGCACGATTTTTTTTGCTAAATGCAATAACAAACAAGAATGCTTTCTCGCTTCGATTCATTTTGATAGTATGTTGCTGTACCAGCAACATTGTGTCTAATTAGAAGGATAAGAATGCTCTAGTTGTGTCTATTGTGAGGCAATATTTTATATAAATATTGTACTTTGTGCTTTATGTAAAATTTCAAAATGCAGCACACAAAGTTCGTGAGGATGAGACATCTCGGGAAGTGAGTATAGTAACGTATAACCAACAAGCATGCAGTATTTACTCAAGTAATTCCTGAATTGAATGTTTTCTTAGTCCGTTAGAAATATTTTATAGTGGACATGGAAGTAGAATATAGGAAATTGGATGGAACATGTTCTGAGTGAGTGAGGCAGCTTCAATTACGTGACTCCCCCCGTTATATTTATGTAGTAAAGACTTTCGGAAAAGTTGAGACGTGTAAAACCTATATCCGTGGCTGCATTATATCGCATCTGTAAATAAAGAGCAATAACGCCGAGAATACTAACTAAGAGGGAAAGTGAGGAAAATGTGTGAACAAATTGAGGTAGGTACATAACACAGAGACAGCCATCTCGTTTACTTACATACACGGTCATCATTCATATTTAACACTTTTCCCATACATTTCAACACCTAACACCCTAAATATGCTCATCACCACTATATCCTCCTTAATAATAACAAAATTCTTTGGAAACCTGGCACTACCTTATACTGAATAGATTTACTAGTCTATGAAATAATTATATATGTATTATTGTGCAGCCATGTGCATGTTTTAGTTCAACTCATGTGACATGTGACCTTCAGAGAAAAATTAGTTAAAACAGGAACAGGGCTGCACAAAGTACGTATGTATTTTTCGTGGCCTAAATCTTTCATTACACGAGTGAGGGCTGAATCACAGTGGTTTAGCCCGAGTGAAGTGTAATAATGAATCTCAATTAAATTATTTTTTCATTTCTAAACTATGTTAGTTCTTCAGTTCTAGAAACTTTAAAAACCCGGAATTTGGTTAAGATACTTGACTAAAGAATTTTAGTTTACATTTAAAAATTTATAGAAAGCCAATAATAATAAAAGTAATAAGCAGAGAAACCAGTTGAGGAAATACTGAAAAATATTAGTAAAGACCCTGGATGAAAGGCAGAATGAGTATATTTATCGGCATACATATGAAGATTGTGGTGCAAACGAAGGACTACCATGTACTACTACTCCAGTGAAGCAGAGGAGGTCTTGCAAAGTTCTACTGCATTCCCGATGCTCTGTACTCTGTATGCCTAATAGAAATAGTAGAGGGATAGGAAGAAGAATTCCTAGTGGTATTTACTAGGGCACTGCCATGTACAGTGAGATAGCTAGATATTTGTCTGTAGAGAGATAGAGATGTACACATAGCAGTGGCTGTAGTTGTAGGTGAGTACATCTGTGCAGCCCATTAGAAAAAAGGTTAGATAGTAGGTTAGTGCAGTGTAATGGAATGGAAGAGGATGAAAGAGAAGACATATTTGTAGAATTGAATAAAGGGATATAGGAGAAAAAAGAAAAGGGAAAGAAGAAAAGTTGATTTCTCGACTGGAGGGCAGAGCATCGTGTACGTAAGTCATGTCGTGTCAAAGAGAGCTCGTCAAGAAGAATGATATTTTGAAAAAAGTAAATAATGGCAATGAAGGCGGCTAGATGATAAAATAAATTTTCGTCGACAGAGTCGGATAGAAGGGGCACGGTGGCCTAACAAGGAGGAAGCTAAATAAATAGTATAGACAATATTAGAGCCTTGGCTCCCAACCTCCTAGGCCAAGACAATGAAATGACAGGAGGAAAGAGATGAACACGACTACACACTTTTTGGTATGCAGATAGACAGGGCCATATTCAATTCACTCCTCAGCTGTGGCAGAGAGATACAGAGAGCTCCTCTGTTATAAGTAAATAGCTAGGTAGGCAGTGCACTAGTGGAGGGACGTGTGTGCATAGTGGCAGAATGTGGATCTAATGGAGCCATGTCATATCATTAGACTATATTTATCTCCTCGCCGTAAATGTAATAACGCTCTCTCTGTGTGCACAACAGTCTACGCTCGTAGTGACAGATACACACAATTTACAGGCGACGGGAATCAACGCCCGTGCAGAATTACCACCTGCGTGCAATAGTAGATGAGATTCGTAGGGCCAACCATTTTCTGTTAGAATTGAGAGGCCCAGTGGCATTGGCATCTCATCATAGGCATTAACATAAAATGGCCGACCTTAAGAAACTCATTATTGTATTGCATCAATATTGCGGTGACCCTTCTTACTAAGTCCATGGGTTACGTACATTGCTACCTGCGACTGCAGTGCGGCTTAAAATAGTGCGTCAATGTCTGGTTTGCTGATTTTCCATTTATATTTTATGGATATTACAGATAGGAGAATATATTGTTTAAAGCAATAGCAACCTGCCAAAATAAAAAGGAACGGTAAGCTTCTTATTCAGTTATTCAATGCACAAAAATGATAGCTAAATTGGAATTGTCTATACAAAAGGAATTGATTTATTTACTATACAATATTTACTGAAGGGATTTAAGAGTCAAACTCTGTGCCAGTTCTGGCAGAGAGAGGTACTGATGAGCTAATATCTTGGAAGACAATTGGAAGCGCCGGTAATTCCCGGCCGTCGGTAACATACGCAGGCGGTGATTCCCGTGCGTCTGTATTTCCATGTGATCACGGTCGTTATAGGAGGAGCAAATAGAAAATCAAACCAGGAAACAGCAACAGGAACAAGGAACAACTGACACATATCTCTTTTGCACATTAACAGAGTCAAACTGAACCATAAACATCACCCGCTCCTCTAGTCACCTGCATCTCATGCACCAACACGGCCTATAGACAATAATAACCGCACATAGGTAGGTACATATGCAGGTATACTAATGATACATACCTGTGTGTGGTCTTCTACTTTCCCTCCCTGCCAAATGGCTATAGGTAGATAGTCTAGATAGATGTCGGGAATTATGGAAGTCGGGAGTGGGATATTCTACATATGCGTGTCTTCCGTTTTTCTGTTTTAATGGCAAGACATAACTTTATTGGATAGAATGGAAGAAAGCAATGTACATGTATATACGTAAGTACCAAGTAGCAGTGTGTACTTAGTGTAGCAGAAGATATAATTTAGTTTGTAGGAGCAGGGCCGTTGTGTGTCAGTATTGTGGCACCTAGTGCCTACCTAGCCACAACAATATTGTATGATGGTGCAATAAGAGTGAAGGAAACGGCAGTAAATTACATTTCATTCTATCAACAGGGGCAAGGATTCATGAGTATGAGCTATTGTGATTATACGACGCTCCTTTCTCTATCTTCCTTATAGGCCTTCCTTTCCTTTCCCCTCCTTTCTATCCATTTAGTTTTATGTAGAAAGCAGACCTTGGCTTTGCTTTCCTTTCCCTATCCACACACACCGACACTCACACACACAGATAACTTTGCTGACTGCATTCTGCCTGCCTGTGGACTGTGTGGATGGCTTATTCCTGCTCCTGTGTTATTCTTCCGTATTTATGGAGTGAGTGGCTGATAGTGCGGAGTGTTGGGAGTTGCAGGCAGAGGTAGACATGTTCTACTGTAGTCCTTCTTCCTCCAAATTTAAGTAAGGCTGACTTTGTTCGGTTAAAATCCCATCATATGAAGAGAAATGCATCATGTTTCATGCATACGTGAATATGGAAGCCACTGTGACCATATTTTATTCATGCTTAAGGACATGTACATGGAAGGCCCATATTTAATGGTGAATGAAAATGAAAATGAAATACAAATTTAGACTTGTGCGTAATATAGCTATCTTTTCTACGGTACAATTACAGTTACAATTCGTGGAATAATATCTTTGATTATATCTAGACAATACACATGAATCCTTAATGCAGTCGCTAACACATTGTGTTCCCGATAATAAATATGCAAATTACACATAGGGAAATTATATGTGTCTGCTAAAAATCCAGGTTTTTAGTGGGAGAGATATTTGGAAGCTACATTATAATATCACACCATTGAGAATTCATTAAAAAGGGCAAAGAGTTCAACTCTTCTTTTACTCCTCCTCACAATGAGTCATTGCATTTGCATAATATGTGAGCTAAGCCAGTCAAAATATGTTTTAGTGTGAGTGGGAACTGAAATCCTTGTTCCACTCAAGGTAGCACCGCATAAATATACATATTTATGTGATCATAAGACTAGCCCTCAATTTATGGGGACAGCACAGGGCTAACCAAAAAGGCAACTTCTCTTGACTTTCCCTTCACTGCCACCAAGCTCAACTACATAATCCTCTTATGAGTGCTTTGGATCATACTGCAATATCCCACAACCTCAATATCAACACACACATACACCTAACCTAAATATATTTGTCTACATTATTCAGTTCAGCTCCCTTGTTTAGGGGATGGCATTGCACACAAAAATATTTTGACATGATTTACTTGACTCATCTTCCCTCCTCTGTCCTTCTGCTAAATGTGCGAATGGCTTTTTAAGTGAAGGTGCTGAGAAAAAAGATATATATTACCAATGGGTTTACTCTATTTTTTACTTCTGTCACAAAAAATACTTAAAAAACTAGCTACCTAGTCAAAGTCTCGCTCTTTTCCTATTGCCCCAATTTATTGTACCGTTACCTCTAAATCATATAGACAAATAAGCATGTCTGTGCAATGAGAGACATGACACTACACTATATTTACTTATAGCGTGGAAAAGATGGCAAATATTCTTTTATTGGGATACTTAATACACAGCTCATGCTAGTATACCTCGTACTCTGCCAACTGCCGACTATATAGCAGATACCTTTCTCTAATCCCTAGATATAAACTTTGATCTCCTGAATTTCTTGAAATGGACAAATATTAGGTTCTATATAAGGTTCTCCTAAAATTAAACTTCCAATAAGCCCAGCCCACATTCACAAATCTCTGAATCTGCCCAAAATGACTATGACAATAATTAGTTTGGCTAATAAAATATGAAATGGCGTACAACATATATAAATAATTATGTTAAAATAAAATAAATCCTATTTTATTTTCATTTTTTGAAAGAAAAAAAATTGTAATCATAATGTATGTTTGCTTAGTAAAACAATCACTTAAATATGACAAACAAATAAACCGGTGCTAGTTTAATAAGGAGCGTTTATTTCTAAAAAAAAAGTTGCTGTTCCGAGCTAAGGAGTAAATAAAAATGATGAAATGTTGTCTGTACTTTCTTGCCGTCTGCGAAAATATTTTATAGCTAAATAATTTCATTAGTTTATTTTAAAAAGATGAAAAACCCAAGGAGAAAGAGATTCTCTTGGTATTTTTGAATTGTTGGTAGTTTAATCTTTGGTGGAATGAGAAATTTGTATGAAAAGCCATTAAAAGCCTTATTAAATAGAAGAGGCTACTTACATGTGGGTCTTATCTTATAAGAAGAGGATATATATTTATATTTATGATAAGGAGACTTTCAAGGATTTACCGTGAGTCGTTTACAAGTAGAGTAACATTAATGTTTCATACACATGTCGCGTTAGTTTAACTTCTAGTCTTTAAAATTAGAGTTTGCATATAGCCAGATATTAATTTTTCATCTCACTTGATTATCAAGTTAAATGGTTAATTTGGCTTCAGTGTTTCCAGAGAAATCTCCAAGTCATCAATTTTCTCAGCCTCTTAGCATAGCCACAAAAACTTTTAACTATAACCATACACGATACAGAATGTTAAGGATGTGCAACACTGCCTGGAAAACGACATGATATTACTTCATACAGAGTTTATTTCCATGCTTGTAAACCTAAGTTCCCACCCCAGACACAATATAATTCTAGCATCACATGAAGATAGCTATACTTAGAACGCATTTTCTCCTTTTCATTAAACAACACCTCGGAATTCCTCTGAGGCCCCTTCTTGGGATGCAGTCTAATTCAACGGGTCAGGCTGTAAAGATTAATTAGGCCGACTTAATAGTTTATACGCTCATGACACCCGTTTTTACAATTTACAGTGTACACAAATAATATTTGTATTTCCACTGCACATAATAGAACATAATATTATAACCGATACCTACCCACCGTCCAATGTTTCTCAATGCGTAGGATGTAACATTTCTACAGGGCCCCTTAACATAAATGTAATGTAATAAGTGAACATCCCTTACTTGGAATTACATTTTGCTATACTTTATTTGCGTTATTAACTGACCTACTCTCCAGCTTGATGCATCAAAGTAAACGGCACGACAAATCTCTACTTTACGTTAACACGCTGTGATGTGCGACGTCTTCTATTTTGCAGAGCAAGACAACTTTTATTGCTTGCTGGGTCTTAAGTGATGAAACAAATAGAATTTATGTTAGTATAAACGTAGTCAACAGTTAAACCTGCAACTTTTATTAACTTTCGTTTTATTTGACTGAAGAAAAATCTAATCAAGTTGAAAACACTAAAAAGAGGCTCATTCCTCACATCCTACAATCCTACCCTACCTGCCTCAAATGAAAAACAAAATGAAATCCGCACTTACGATTACTTTTATTTTCTGCACATTAAAATTCCCCTTCCATTAAAATTTGACAGAGCGAGCAGACTCTCTGACATTTTAAAAGGAAAGGGAGTTGAAATATTTTGAATTACTATTCCGAATAAAAATGTTTAACAGCTTAAAGCTACCCAAAATATAGGCATATATTTAAAGTTTTCCGTTTTATCGTGCACTGCATTTCTTCGTGCATATTTGACAGAAATCTTAATAGCATCCTAATTGACTTCAAATTACAAACGTTTTTAAATTTACTTGCAGTTGTAGCTGCTTATTTCAGATTTTTAGAACAATTCTTTCAAAAATGAAAATTCTGAGCGTAGCAAAAATCACTTTTGGTCGTTTGAAATAAGTTTAGTTTCCGAAACAGTAATTGAGACGCTAACAAGAGAAATTTGAGACAAATTGGTAACTGCACTAGCGATTAGTTACATTTGTACATGCAGGACTTAGAACAGAATTGCATAAATAATATTATGGTCTTCTACGCCAGGTATGACGTATTTAGTGGTGGTACTGTTCTTGATGCTAAATAAATGTTAGTTGCTGTGATGAAGATGGAGATACATTTATAAGTAGATAGTAGGGAGTTAGTTAGGCATAGACAATTATACGTGTCTAAGGAAATGTGGCCATTTATAGAATAAATAGGAAAGACAAAGGAGAATGAATACGGAATTTGTTGCATAAGAGCTAAAGAATGGAGGAAAGTTACTTTCTTTGGGGAAGGTTCTCATAGAACGAGCTGCGAACTGAACTGGGCATAAGGCCAATCCAAGAGAAATAAACATCAAGAGAAACTTTAATGTTGAAAGGTTTGTATGCAAATGATGTCTATTTAAGAGCAGTGCTCTATATTCCAACCAAAGAGAGTCATTAAAGCTCTGCTATTTATATTCATAGTTGTATTTTAGCGCTACAGACTAGCATCAAATTGAAGCTATGTTTATGTAACGCCACACCAACAGTGAGCTTTTAGTGCTAACGTTCACCGTCAAGAACTACATCGCCCTATCCAAAGAAACCATCCAATTCTGTTTAAAAGTGAAATTCTGTATACAGATGCTCACTACAACCCACCACATTCCCTTCCTCCTACAGATAACGATAGAGACACTCGTTACACACATCCACATATAAAATGATCCATGCAGTTGACGACGAAAGAAGGGCATACTACGATCTGTTTGGAAATAGGAAGATACCTAGTTTAAATATTCATGTGTAGTTTCATACCGCAAACGTCTAAACATGGCCATGGTCTTGGTCACTATTTGCCAAAAAATCGTTTACCCCCGGCCTATGCCGGTTCGTAATTAACTCCCGGTCACTATTTCCAATTGAGCTAATTACAATAGCAAAATTTGACATTTAAGGCTGGTTTTCTTTGTTATCAGTACTTGGTAGTTAAGCGGCTTTTAAGTATTATTCTCTCATTATTCCGGGGCTATTGTGTGGTGAGGACACCGACGCGGTCACAATTTAACTTCCGGCTACTACTGAATAATTTTTATAAGTCCCGGCTACCAATTAGAGAAGTACGGTATTTATTTTTGGCCACACAATATGCTTTAAATGCCTTTTCTGTTGAGACTTTTTGTGTTTGCAAAAAATTTGTTTATCCCAATTCAAATTAGCTCACTATTGTTCCTGTCTGAATAAATATTTGAGATTCAATCACTCGTTTTTCAAAAAGTTGTCTAGTTGTTTTGTTTATCAAATAGGTAGTGATAGTATTTCTAAGGAAAATTTCAGTTGCTTTTTCGAATAAATGTAAACTTTCAAAGAAGGGAAAATTATGAAAACTAAAAAGTTGCTTTTGGCGTTTGTTTATACAAAATTAAATGTTTGTTATTGAAGCGGTAAACAGAGTTTTGAGAGTTTAGCAATACTCTGAGACTCGTTAGTCTGTTTCTATTCATTTAGGCAAGAAACGTAGGTAACTAATAAAGAATTTGGATATACACTAATAATTGTAAATCATTCAGGAAGACTTTGTGAACCGTGTAATGGTTAGCTACTCATTTTAATAAATTTTCAATTTGTGATTTATATGCTAGTAATAAATGCGTGGGTAAGTTCTGGGAAGTAAGGTGGATATTATATGCCTGTTCTACTTACGAAAATTCAAGCAGCTTTCTCTGTCGATGACAATAAGCTGTTTTCCGTTTTGGTAACAGAGAGAGAGAGAGAGAGGGAATCCAACCAGCTAGCCAGCATACAAAGGTTGCATAAAGGTAACTGTTTAGAATATTTAGTGAGTTAAGGAGTAGAGACATAGAAGTCGGGAGAAAGGAAAAGAGCATATGGAAAGTTAGGATAATAGAACAAGTGGCTTTGTGTATTTGCAAGTGAACAATAAGGAAGAGAATTCAAATTTCATCTCCAGCTGGAAACTCGGATATAGCTTGTGGTGCAGAGAGGAGCTACCACTACCGGTAAGAAAACTTTCCAAAAAGTTTACTCTTATGTGAACTTTAGGCTGCCGCACTCAATCTAGCCAGCCATTTTCTAAGTATGCAGATTATAGCATACACAATATTATAGGAGGACCAAGTAGTGTGCAGTAATGATGTACAACAGTCAAGGAAAGCCAAGACAAGGCAAAGAAAGTTGCACAGAGAAAGTATGCAAAAGATCTTTAGTAAATACTACATACGTACTTAACTCACAGTTACTAGAAATGTAGATAGTTGGATTTGGGCCGGGCGGGCACCTTCCTCTCTCAATACACCCGAAGGTCTATCTCCACTTACACTGCAAGAGAAAGCCGTCGGAGAAAGAAGAGAAGGCCGTAGCCACACAATTTCACCGCCACTGCCACTACGTCACACCACAGAAAAGCCCAGCCACAATCTGACACACTATAAGACGGCTCTTTACATCCTTTTTTATTCTTAGCAACTATTTCTCCCAGCCACTAAACACAGCCCCTTTATTTAGGTCAGCTTATACTCATTTTTAAATTTCACTGCTTCCTTTAAGTGTCTTCCTATTAGAGACCCTTCAAAATTTCTAAACATTTCACGTGGAATTGAAAGCAAATCAAATTAGCTACTGCATCCATGTCATGCACATTTAATATTATCTTAAAACTATCAAGAACCCTGAGTCTGACAGCTGAGATGAAGAACTTTTTACTACTGAACCTTTAAAAACTTTAAGATTGTGAGAATGAGATAAAATTTCTTAGAAATGCACATAAATAATTTTTTGTTGGACAATCTAAAATATTCACTGATCTTCTTCCCGGTTCCTTTACATTATTTTTTAATTGAATCGAAATAAAATATTAAAAAGTAGTCTATCAAATGAGATCTAAGGCAAAAGTTTAAATCTGTAGCAACCCTTGACAAAAAAGCTATTCAAACAACATGCATGGAAAAGTGATAATTTATTCTTATTATGTATAATTATAAAAATGACGTTGAAAAGACTAAGCTTGTTAAAAGCAGGTGCCATAGAATTAAAACCTTTAATAATTATTTCTGCCATTGGATTATTTAGATAGCGTAAATTTAAAGAGTCATTAGGGCCATTATAATGAGCTTGTCCCGAACATTCTTGAGTAGGCTACAAATAGGAAAATTATTCAGGTGCAGGTGATGATTTATTGTTGGTGAGCAGTCGGCAAGGAAGTCACCGCAACAACTTTCCCTTTTCTGCCCAACATCAATGCCCACGGATCTCTTCATATTCATAAGCATTAGCAGGAGAGAAAGTTAGAAGGAGTGTTACTTCCACCTCGCTTCCTCTGAGTTTCACTTTCACTTTCAGGTAAACTTCACATAATGACTACGTACAGAAACGGGATAACACTATTTCTATTAGAATGGGCAGAGGATAGCGAGGTTCACACAGATCAGAGTGAGCAGTTTCACAGGAGCTATGATGCTCCTTAAACTTTGATTCTCCTTCCTCCATTTTCCTCATTAAACAACCCATCCCTATTTTATCATTTTAACTCTCCTAAGACTCCTTTGTCATTCCTTTAGACAGGTAGACGACAAACCATTTAAAAACGAAGAGAAAAATCTACGGTTTTATTCTGCTTTTATTTGGAATTTGAAATTTCATTTTATGCCAAAAGTCTCCTCTATATAACAGTTTCCTTCATGTAAAAGGACGAATTATATTAGGTCATTGTAACAATATCCGATATGATTGCCTATATATTTAAAATGTTGGTGTTCCTTACCATTCGGTATAGTTATAAGGATTGTATATCTATCGTTTCATGTATACTTTATTAATCTGCATTAACGTACGCATAATTATTAGATGGATAAATAAAAGTTTTTAAATGGTAGCGTATTTATTATACATCTTTATATATTGTCATTGATTTTGGAAGTATCGGTCTGGTAGTCCTTCATATGAAATGTTTGTATGCTTAGCTATTGCAAGCAATGTGCCGAATGTGAAAGGAGCTGACTAAAAAGTTAAAAATAAAATGTGAATGGCAGGAGTATTTTTTCCGTATTTGTGTGTTACATTTTAGTTAATGGGCGGAGGAGGTTTTGAGGAGGGAAATCGTGAGAAAAGGATGGTGGCAGGGCAGCGGAGAATAAAATAAAGTTTAATATTCATTGATGGGAGGTGGAAAAGTCCCAGAAGACGATTTACATTAAGCACTGAAGAAATTGGAAGAGGAAAGATAAATGATAAAGGAGTTACATAGAAGCCAGTGGTTGGGCAAATGTCCTCCGTAGTTTAAATGCACACGAACTGGCATTAAATAACAGACTGTCTATCTCCTCTATTATCTGTTTGGTGTCTGTGAGAGCAGAGCGCGTATAGTGGGAAGGGAAGAAGGGCAGGCAGGCAGGGGGAGAGAAGACGAAGAAGCGCATTGTGGCGAGAAGCGAGTCGAAGCCACAAATATAAGTTTATTAGCTTCGTTTGTATCAATTATTTTGATGAGTTGTCCTTGTCGTTAGATGCACATTTGGAGGAATTCCACGCTAACCAACGAACGCCGCTTTGTGCCGCAGCATTTCATTTGGCTGGAAAATAAAAGTTGTATTATTCCGGGACTTATGAGGCGGAGGAGGAGGAGGGAGGACTCTTTTCGGGAGGAATGGAATAATTCCGAGAATCCCGTGTCTGTAGGTGTAGAAAGAAGTTGCTCTACCTTTGTGCTGGGGATTGAGTCGAAATAAGCTTTGAATTGACTCATGTTTTAACTCTTGTTGTAGGACGTAGCTATAGGGAGGACCATTGCATTTGCATACATTAGTCAGTCCGTCCGTCTGCTCTTTATTTTCCTTCATTGTGTTGCATTGTGTGTACATAGTCATAATGAGTATGAGGCATAGAGGCCGGGAACGATGTGCACAGATAGTTGCTCCATGCTAGCAGAACATTTTCTCTGTATTTGTGAAGAAGATAAAGTGAACGTGACCTGTAGCCTTTAAATATCTAGGAGACGGAGTCAATTTATCTCATTTCATTTTCTTTTATTATTCCTTTGCTTATTTCATGCATTGCTTGACTCCTTTTGCGGAATTCACAATTGGTATGGCACGAGTAAATCATACTCAGTTGGATCGGGGCGGAAGTAAGCTTTACATAACTTTTGCTTGTAATATCTGCATTTATGATGGTTATGAAATGGAAATAAATATATTATAGGGCAACACAAAACTATCCATAGACTGCATAGAAAACTGATGTATGTACACACATAGTACATAGCCATAGAAATCGTAGCTACTAAAGTCTTCAAGCTAAAAATATATTTATGTATGTATATCCCTGTTAGAATGTACATCACTCCACATGCATATGTCTGTGCTAATAATCAAGTCGGGCATTGCAGTAGTGTGGTAGTAGTACTACGATGTTATACTTACATAAATAGCTAGGTAGCTAGATTTTGTCTTGCTACTATTACTTAGCAAATACTACTGCATTACGTAGAAGAGATTCTTTCCCACTACTCCGATGCATCCCACAATAGACACATGCAGAGCAATAATATTCTGTACCTATGTAAATGTAAACTATAGAACAGATTCTAAGTAGAAAAGAATTGCTTTGCTTCCCCGTGCTTTATTGTATATTGCCACTCACAGTCCTAGCTCTCATAATAATATCTCTCTCTCTATGTGCTACATGGCTAGGTATATGTTTTAGATCCGAGCGAATTGGATTGGATTAGATGTATGTGGTATGGAAAACGATCTCTTTCCTACGGAGATACTTTGTATAGAGAGAGCCTTTAACTTTTTGTCCACTTTCATATGTATGCTGTGTGCATTGCTAGAGGTATTCTATGAACCTACCTAGGGAATCGTAAAATGACACCCGTTAATGATGCATGTGACTCGTGAAATGGCTCTTCTGAATTGGGGTGATTTACTATTACGACGTCGTTAGAACATTGTTAGCATGAACAGAGGCTAGCCATGCTCAACTGTGGCAATCACTTGACTAGCGCTAAACTCACAAAATCGCGAACCTACAGCTACAACTACGACATCCCTGCACAGATAGATATCATACAGATACATACATCCGTCCGACCTCACACTTATCTCTACCAGCATCAGTTAGACATCCTTCCACCCATTATCTCTACTTTCAATTCCTCAATATACAAAAATTCTCATCCTTTCCCATCTCATATCCTTAATCCACACATAGACATGCATTATACATACAATATTTACATTTTATCATAATAATATTAATAACAACCGAGTCCGAGATAGAATGGAACCTTTGCACTCAAATTCGCACCATACCTATACTCCTCTATTGAGCAGTCGATTCTTATTTTATCAATTCCTATGGATATACAGGAATACTACCCATTATGCGTAAACATTAGACCCACGCACAAACATTCATTCAAATAACCAACACTGCAGTCACAAATTCGGATTTTTATCCCTTTACACCTAATCCTACTATTTCCATATTAAATTCCAAAAAAGTAACTTTTGATTGACGGCTGTAGCTACTCTGATTCGTAATTTTATCCCGAATGAAATAATACCTAATTTTTACTTATATAGTTGGCAAGATTTTCGACAATCCATGACCAAAGTGTATTTTAGTATTAATATATTATATAGAAAGGAAGAGCTGGTCTCTGTCCTATAGGTGGGTTTTTTTGACCCAACTCATGGATTTTGCTTTGCTAGCCCACGGTTCGTAATGGATCTAATCATCCTAGTACTCCTGTAAATTAAACGTCCTCTGAATTAAATTTCGCTTCGGCCTTATTTGCATTGCATTGTTTATTGACGATCTGTAGATATGCAATAATTAAATAAAACATTTAAAATGCATTGTGAATGGCGTTGAGCCGAAAAATGGTAAAAACCATGTTTTCGGTAGTTAATGTAAGAAATGAAACTTTGGCTTTTTAGAGTTAAACCCTATATGATCAGTTGTATTTTACATTTTTAAATGATGTCAATAAGTAGTCTTTAATCTTCTGCGACAATTGTCAGAATCATTATTTTTTACTGTAATAATACCCGGGACATAGGCCGGCTATTTGCGATAGAATTTAATTTTGGACGGTGCAGCAAAGTATACAGTCCATGGTTTCCAAGTTTCAATGCCAGTGTAGTAGATTCATCAAAGGTTCCTGTGAAGTGAATATTACGCGTGATGCTAAGAGTGTGAATGAGAAGTGGAAACATGTACTAGAGGGACTAGAACGTAACGTAAGTAAACGGAAAGCAGAATGCGGGTAAAGTGATCGACCCAGCGGATCTACAGCTCTAGGTAAATATTCCCATGATTCAAACCAGGAAAATTGGCCCCTCAACAACAACAGCATATTGCAAGTCAAAGTCAAATGTACATCCCACAATGGCTACAATCCTACCAACGCATAAAAAACATTTCTGGGGTAATATATTTTATCCAGCACCAATTGGACTCCACTTAGGTGGCTATGTTTTTATTTTTATGTCGAATCTCATATTTACACGTACAGTGAAGTTTGCCTAAACCGCAATGTGAAATTTCATTAAATTGTACACGTCCAATTGACAATGCTTGATTGAAAAGGACTTTCTCTTGCACATACCTCCAGTGCGTTCCTGTGTTGTGTGGTTAAATGTTCCTTTCCTGCACATTCTAACTTCTAGCCCGAGAAGGTAAGTCTGCATACATACCTAAGACATGATTCAGGGAGAATTGGCATTGTTTTGTGTTTATCCTCTTAAATGTTACAAGTTCATATGGCTAGAAATAGCAAACGAAGTAATTACCTTTGGAAAGTTGGGAATCAAATAGAGGCTGCATAGGAAATTGGACTAAATCATTAACAGAGGACATTGAGTACGTGCTACATGTAATTAGGTGAACCCCTGTAAGTAACAGATAGCAAAAAGTATCACGTTTCCTTTCCTTTGGCTAGCATGGCTTTGTTTGTAGAGCCATGGCCAAAAACTAACACCCGTCCCAAATATTATTATTATGATTCTGGCGACGACCTTACGACCCTACGCCCCATTTAAGTTCCACGGACAGGGAATCAAAAGAAAATACCTACAGCAGCAGCACATAAGTCTGACAGTCAACAATGGAGAAGAGAATGGACTGACAATGAGCTTTGCAGCTTAGCGGACATTTTAATGCAAACAAAGCAGAGAAATTACTTATTCACCGTCACCACACTTTCCCTTGTTAAGATTGCACATTGGAAGGTTGTTGTGGCCAATGCTTTATGATCTGATGACAAATTATGACACGTGCTACCTCATTAAGTCACGAAACAATCACACGGCTAGTCTCACTATACGTGGCTTGCATTACTTTCACCTGACTATAACCTAGGTATCTACTTGTACCGGTTATTATTGCAATGACGAGGATATGCAATTATACCAAGTTGGAATTAGTACGTACGATAATGCAAATTTAAGTTAAATAGTCTATCTTGCTTAATATCGTGCAGGGTGTTTGTATTTAGATACGACACAAGTAGCAAGTAGATAGAGTACACATGTACGAGGCTGTATTTAACACGCCTGTTTACGAAAACAAAACTAATACATATTTTATAGGGTGGGTGCACGAAACAACGTCATAGCTAATAAGAAACAGTGAGTGACCAAGCAAACGTCTTATGCATATAATAAATATTAAATACCTACCTACCTACCTATAAGTTATAATAGGTAATATTATTACGTAGTAGTATACGTAGTAGTAAGGTACGTGGGATGTGAGGCGACGTACATACGTAACTTACGTAGAGGTAATAGTATGAATATGAAGCAAATAGGTTGATAGTTCCCTCGTTTCACCTTTTCTGTGTTCTTAAGTAGAAGTAAGTATCGTGGTAAATATTATTTGCTGACGATGAGTGAAATGGCTAACTAAAGGCTCTACTGTAGGCACAGGCACTAGTTTTCCATGTGTGCATAATTCTAATTCAGATCCCGGCTATTAGCTGCCATGTAAAATAAATATAAATGCCATAATGGAGGAACGGAACCGGGACTACCATAACACTCATGTAGATTGTTTATGCTCCTGTATAATAGATTTACGTGCCCATGACCGTTGTGGAGCTTTACAGGCAGCAAAACACAGAGTTGACTAAATGACTACGTCTATAGCTGGTGATTTCTTAACCAAAATATTTATTACACCATATTGTGTCCGTTTCCCTTTCCTTTCTAATGGAATCTTCAACCTTTTCACTTTTAAATCAAGGTTGGCACACGTTTACTTTTCCTGTTATGAATGGCTTATGTAGGCTCAACCTCTCAACTATAAATACTTGGCTTAAACTCTTTACGCACTGTCAAACACTCATTGTTCAATGTTTTTTGTATGCATAATAAAATGGCACGTAATACTGACATAAAACTTTTTCCACTACATAAAATATCCCTTTAAATTTCAAAATCTCCTTACAACTGTCATTATAACTTTCCGACTAAGCCCACCAACTGAACCTAGTTATTAAAAATTGTTATCATGTACCACCAATGACATTTGCTTTATGAGCACTCCGATCCCAGTATACCACTATTCCCTATAAATAAAACACACTGGTGAAAGCGACGTGTTCCTTCCTAGGCTCTCTAGATAAGAATAGCTTTTCCATAGGATCCTGCATAATAAGGAACAAAGCGTTCAGTCGAATACTGTTCAATATTTTAGCAATTAAACCCAAAAAGGTTTTAAAATACTACAGTCATATAAGTATATCTTTCAGCATCGTAAAAATTTAAATACAGTAACCTATACGTCACTATACAAATGTCAATGCACCACCGTTTTCAATTTGAATAAATTCTATTTTTATTCAACGTTTTTCTATTGACTTTCGAAATAAGTACTATTCATACTTATTGCTGTATAAGGGAATGTGACTATTTGATTTCCCAATATTTCAAAAGATTCGGGAAACACTGTTTTACAAAGGTACATGTGGTGAAATTAGAAAAATAATAATTTAACATAAACACATATGACATACTTAACCTTAACAACTAATCTTCACGGGCTCATTAAAAGTTCATGTACAAATAGTGCCTACTTAATTACTACTTGCATGATATATTTTAATTCATTGGATTACTGCATTGTTATTTTTTGGACATCAACAACGTATGAGTCAATGGGAATGCAAATAGGCCAGAAAAATGAAATTAATATTTCTCATAGAGAATTCATAGGTAGTAGGTTAGTAGAAGGAAGAAATAGGAGAAAGCAAAACGAGGGTCACGTCGTAGTTCGTTGGCTTTCACTCCCGTCATCGCCAAAATTGCCATCACACGGATATACAAGTGAAATTAGTGACTAACCATAATGCACTCTGCATTCATGCGTGCATAATACGTGCAATCTGCTATGCATAAATTATTATGATTATGAGGAATGTTAAAAACTGTCCTGTACTCTGTGTCCCGAATAAACTTCTTTTTTAATAGCCGACTTTTCTCCATAAATCCATCGACTAAATAATTTGTTGAATTTAATTTTGGTAAATCATTGTTTAATTATTTCGTATGTTATTATTTCGGTGTAGTGTTAAAACTGTGCGCTATGCCATTATAAAATAATGAGAGGGCTTGGATTATAAGCCGAGTCTTACATTAGAGGTTTTGAAGAGGGAAATTGTACTCTTCTTTTAAGGCTACCTCACTGATATTTAGTGATACGCAGAAAACATTTTTCTTAACCCCCAGGGAAGCTAGAAAATTTAAACATTTTTTAAAATAGAGAACTTTCCTATTCCAAGGGACAAGTTGTGGGTTTTTTCCCGAGAGAAATGCAAGCCGTTTGGACAAAAGTATTCTGTTGTTTGATAGCTAAAAATTGTCACCCAAAACTTATTCTAAAAAAGGAGATCTTGAGCAGCAATATTCAGACCCTGATGCACACGTTGGCAAGACGGCCCAACATCACAAGTGGAATGTAGCCAACATCCCTCACATCACATAAGTACGAGGCCTATGAGTATGAGGCCTAGGCCTAGTATTATACCTTCTTGAACGAGTAGTAAATGTCAGTGATGTGCCTTACACGTCGGCTCATTCCCCTTGTGCTGTCAGGTCGTCTTGCCAACGTGTGCGTCAGGGTCTGAATATCGCTGATCTTGAGTCTTTTTATACACGGGGCGAACAGGTCACATCACAACTACTACGCTGTTAATACACCAATTGATAATAAATAATTGTTTTTTGGCTCCCTGTAGTAAGATGACTTGGCACATGCGCTCTCGTTCACTGAGGCAGCCTTAAATTTGCCTGGCTATAGTAGTTAGTGAGTAGTGACTCTAGTGACTATAGTATAGTTATTCTTTGACTGAGTTTAGTTCTACTCTCCCACTCCCATACGGACATGAAATTTCGGGATGTATCCACATGTGGCCTCCTTTGTGGCTCATGTTGTTTGCTGGGCATTTCTCATTACGTTTGCGTTTGTGTGTATTGTGTTTTCGTCTCCTGTAGTATCATTCAATCTACTGCACTACACAAATGAATGCCACAAACGAGTGTTATACGTATCCCTGTGCAAATGCTAACAAACAAATGGAGTAGACTGTGTATTATTACGTGGAGTGGAGAGTAGGTATTTACAAATGGGAATCAGAGTGAGCGGGATTGCGAATTTAAGTGCTGTAGTCTCAGCTTGGCTCGACACTTGAAATAAATATTGTCCTCCTATCGTTCAAATCGTCACTCACTCGGCTAGCACCAGCAAAGCTACGCTCTGTTTGTTTTCTCCTTTTCCTTCCGTCTTTGATAGTCGTTGTCAAAACATTGCGAATTCTCTAGCTACGATCCCCACTCTCGCGAATATCTATAGCGAAACAAAACAATGCTTTATTTACCTATGAATGAGTTGTAGCAAATTGTACTTTGCCGTTTTGCCTGGTTTCGGTGATTTAACAAATACAATCGGATACACTTGTACAACGGCGTTTACTATAGTCAAACATCCTCTTAGTCGTCCCACGATCTTCCTACACATTAATTGATGCAAACTTTCAAATGCTTCCGTCCGTATTTCTCTTTTCTTCCATCCTCCAACTACTTAAATTGTCCTAGTCCGATTCGTTATTATACTCTTGGCTTTTCATTTTACATGACTGTGTAGCCTGTGTAGGTACTATACTAGGTACTTGGAATAACAAGAGCGCTGCTCAACTTAAATTCTCATCACACCAAAAATAAAGTCGCATCCACTCATATCATTTGTATGTTTATTCAGCTCATAGTCATCCAATTCCTAGAAATAAGAATTTAAATTGCAAATTCTATAAAGAAAATAAAGATCCATGTGCCACTGGGCAAGTAACACTTTGGCAAAATTAAAAACTTTGGAAAATATAATTCCTCTGCCATATAATTTGACATCCTCAGGGATTAATTATAATTGGAACTATTTAATTTCTACAATAAAATGAGTAGCTACCTAAGAATATTATTTATAAGCTAACATATAATTTCAGTTTTAGTTTCCGCATGTAAAATGTACTTATTCCAAAGTTTGCTTAGTTAAAACAAAATTTGCCATATTTTTCGAATCCCAGTGAGTTGATATTTGGTTTAGTTTTATTTTCTAACCATTAGTTAGAGTTAGAACTCATGTTCAGTATTAATGTTGACTGTTTGCACAAGCCTTTTGTTTAGTAAATGCCTGAAGAGAGAGGATTGCATGCTCTGAGTGGGCAAGTTTAAGTTTGATTGAGAATGCCAAGATTGTTTTCTCTCCCCTCTCTTTCACCTACTTCCATACACAGATATTTTATCTCACAATCTTTAAGCATGAACAATACAATTTTCTTTTTTCTCCTGCAGTATTTCTGAGTAAGAGATCGTGTGTGGGTGGAATATAAAATGACCAATTCTTCTAAAAAGCCACCACAGTTTTACCGCTAATAAACTTGTATTTAGTTCACATTCATTTCCAGAAAATTTTATATAGCCTCTACGTTAAACTAAGGTACAAATACAAAATGTCGAGGAAAGTGTTCGGCAAACATGTACTTACCTATGCAGCCTAATTTAGTAGATATGTATTTACAGGAAAACTTTTATGGCGCTTAAGTTTTTATTCAATAAAGAACTTTACTTTATATATTCAATTTCAATGCTGAAAACATTGTTACCTAATCATGTCTTTCACGGTATTTAAATAATAAAACTCACTTGAATATTTAGCAAAGGTTTTTATTGTTTCAAAACAGTTATCCTTCCATTCATGAAAATATGAATGAATCATAGCCGAAGTTCCGCGTGTCATTGTCAGAACATAGAAAGAAGGTTCCCTTTATAAAAATGATATTTGTTTACTTTTGAATACATTGGGAAGAAAACATGTGTACGGTATTAATGAAGAAGGGAGATAGTGAGGAAAAGTAAATAGATTGAAAAAGTTGGGTGAAGCCCTGACGGTATACTTTGCATTGTGCGGATTGGAAATGTTGCATCTAATCATCACTGTGGATGTTTTCGACAATAGGAAGCATTTATGTTGTCAGAGTGTAAGTGTGATGCAATTGCTGTCTTGGAAGTCCTATTTCTAGAGAAAATTGACTATAAAAAATATTATCTGAAAGGAAAAGGACTATAGGGGCCAACGACAGTGGATTTAGCAAAGAGAGAAGTGAAAGCGAACTTTTATAAGTTGACAATGTTATTCATATAAGCCATAAAGCTGTTGCTTCACTGTTTCCCAGAAACGCCTTTGAATCAACTAATATAGCAACATTCTTTTCTATCTTTACAATAGCAGTATTATTTATTAGAAAGGAAGTTTTAGGAGGGAGGACGTACATAAGTTAAGGCGGCTCATAGTATAACGAGCTAAAACATTCGTCAAAAAGATTTAACCTCTGGTAAAGAAAAACCTGCTGAAACTGGATAAAAGTGGTAATATTAAATAAGAGGCAATTTTTAGCTACAATTTTCAGTTTATTGTACACTTGTGCAATTAACAAAAGTGTTTATCCCAGGGGAAGATTTTTTTCACAAGATCTGCCTATTTTCCCAGTTTTTGTTAGGAAATGGGTAAAAGCTGTGAAAATATTGTACTGGGACAAGAAACCCTGATCCCTCGTCACCTCATCATATTGCGTACTCCATCGTAGTAGTAGTGTAGTATTTTCGGCTCATGCACTCGCACACACCTAATATTCGACCGCGGAGCGACCGAAGCGATTACCAAGTTATCGCTGGCAGCCTGTGAAGGAACCAATGAGGAGAAAGTTAGAAACTATTCTTCGAGTTATACTGAAAACGTAAGAAAAACTTGGTAAAAGTTCGTATGCAAAAGTTTTCGAGGGAATTGTTTAAAATTAAGATGCATTGTGTGCATGTATGTATACGATGAATCTCTTTCACAACAAAACCAAGTGGAAGGAACAAAAAAACTTGGACTGTGCCAGCCGTAGATAACAAACTAATGGGAAGCAGTCGGAATACACTGGGTAATCGCATTAACAAAGGTGTTTCCAATAAATGTAGGTGGGTAACTACTACTTACCGCTCCTAAAATACTAAAACTACAGAAAATTGCTTAATACCCTGCCTTGCACGTAACATTACTTTTATATGTACATCGATTTTAAGTTACATGAATCTAAATGTTTGTTTGTATTTCTATTGATTCTGTTCTTGTCTGCTCGCTCTGCTCAGTTCATTCAGCTACAAAAGGTTAGAAATAAATGTCCGTAGACAAGCACAAGTATTAAGTACCTCCTTATATATTTATACATGCTTTTAGAGCTCTTTCAACCAACGTTTCGTGCTCTTACATTATTTTTGGAAGACAGAAAAACTGTGTGCCTGCGTGTACACGTAATGTAATTGCTCTTCCCTCTTTTTATCTACCATACTACTCAAAGTCTGCTTCACGAAACATTTAATTATTTACTCACAATCCGACAATTTGCATTTTCCTTATTTGCCAAAATTGTGGCTTACTTTGGGAACTGCAATAAAGCGTAAATGGCAAACAGCATTTATACTATATTTGCACTAATTCCACCAACTTGTATTTCCTTCTTTGTATTCACGTCACGTTTATTTTTTTATCTTTCCTATACCATGGAGTCCTCCAATGTGTATATACTGTCGAATAATAATAAGGGCAATTTCATTGTATTGCAATTACCAACTACAAATTCCAATTTAATGCGTTAACTATTGTAGTCAATATGTTTTTAAACGTTTGTCAGAATATTTTGACCCATTTCTGGTAGAAGGCAATTTTTTCATCCCAATTCAATATAAATGTTCTTTGACTGCGGGTCGGAAAAAAAGTGCTGTGTAGAGTCTATAACAGAATGATTGTCACATTTTGATCCAAGGCAATAATAAATGGAGCTCTTTATAGGGGAGATATTAGAAATTGGGAAATAATGGGAGGATGTTAGTTTGTGAATAGCTTTCTGAACTGCGTCGGGAAATAGGACATGAAGACATTAGAGAGGAAACAAAGAATGCAGTTGTTGCCCGCCCCCTTATTAGTCTTTTATGCGGAAAATATCGTGCATTTAGGAATTAGTCTTCGGAAAAGCACGGGCTCCGCACTTTATATGTAAGTATTCATAGGAAAGAGTTATAGATAGTTAGTGAATAGATAAATATGCTGAAAATAGGAAGACATAAGTGGAACATTACAGTGTGCAGGTGAGGTTACGGCGTCTTTGTTGAAGGTCCCGGAATATCTAGCTCTGTTCGGATGGGGAAGAGAAGTAGGGAAGGGAAGGGAATATAGTTGGAGATGGAGAGGTGAGACGATGGAGATTTTCCATCAATGATATATGCGATTTGCTAGTGTGAGAGAAGGCAAAGAAAGAGGACGAGTTAGTTTCTCTTGAGAATCTTTGAATAATTCATGAATATGTCAAAGGTTTCCAAGATATATTTTCTTGTGAGTTTTTATGAGGCTATGCTCTGCACCTTGCCATGGGAAAACAAGCCAAGAGGAAACCAAACCAGTAAGCAGCCAAAGCAAAGTCACTACAATATTTTGCTTTCGATTGCAACGACTACATATACATACACAAGAAGACATGCAATTCACTAATATCTTTAGTTGACTCCAACGTCACAAACTACATTTGATCTTGCTAAAAACTTATGTAGATCCGCACAACTGAAACAAAGAAAAAGATTCATCTAAAGTCAGCAGTATTAGAAACCAACGTCAAGATCTTGTCTCCGATATCCCCGAAGTCTATTTTCCTTTATATCGACATTGTAGTATTTGTGCTCGTGCACTTATCCTTAGTGCTCGTCCGACTTGTCCCATAGAGAGCTGTCTACTTAGGCGCAGATGAACATTTAATATGTGCAGACCTCATGCAGAATTAAATACTACGAAGAAGGACAGATACCTAGTTAGAATTGGAACTACTAAAGCTAAGTAAGCACAATGTAAAGGTAGACTGATCCATAGAGTGAACCGTAATAAATTCATATGAGACAGGGCATCAATCATTTCAATTCAATAAATAGATATTGTCAGGCTATATCGTTCGTAGGAGTATCGAGTAGCTACCATGAACAACCTTTCGTGCTTTCTAAGACTATTAGACTCTCTAAATAAATTCTGGTTGTTTGTACAAAGTAAGACAAATAGTCTCAATTGTCAAATTCTCTGATCTCTTTAAATATTCATAATAATTTAGCATTTTTGTTGATAAATCAATGTATTCTCTACAACAGAAGATTTGGAGTGTGCATTATAATGGGGCCGAATGAATCTTTTAGCTTATTAAAATAAATGATGGTGACGGGATGATTCCTAACTTAGGGATAGGATTAAATTCCGGACTTTTTAGTGGAGTGAATACGGCAGGGAAGACGGTAGGTATTAGTGTGCTACTGCATTGCACTCTGTTCAGTATGCGAGGCGAAGAAAGATTGTAGAATGGAGAAGGCAGTTCGGTTGCTTCCATGCAAAATGCATAGTGTAGAATTCTTTGGGAAAGAAAGGCGGCGAGTGAAGTAGCTGAGTTGGATAGTTTAGTTTAGTGTAGGATAGAGCTTAGGTTAGCTCAGGCGATAGAAAAACACTTTTCTCCTCAATGGCGACTCGATTAGGAGATTCAACAATAAAATGGAGCGGAGAAGAGCGAAGTAAATCTAAGAGTGAAAGTGGGAGAACATGATGAGATGAGAGAGTCGGCAGCGGTTCTTTCTCAATCCACTTTCTCCTCCATCCTCTTCCCCTTTTTTCCACTCTCTCTCTTTCTCTCGACACAGCTCCACAATGCACGGACAATGAGATCCTATCTCTGTACCTACTAGCTCACAAACTACAACTGCACTACCACAACTTACAACGAAACTATCTAAACGTACAAGTTCCGTTGAATAAAGAAAGCTAACGCGACAAGAAACAATATTCTACGGACATATTCTCTTGTATACGATTATAGGGAACGTTCTATTGCGGAATAATATTTCCAACGAGAAATATTATCCATCATGGAGTTTTAGATAGCTCCTGAAAATAGAAATCTGAAATTACAGCATAATCTTTTGTTGATTGTACCTGACGAAGGATCTCTGATATCTCACTAAAATCTTTACAAAAAATAAACCCCCCCCCCCAATTATGTAAGTATCCCTAGGATGTGTCTCCGACTCATTATTTACATTTTAAGAATAGTAACGAAGGAAAATGTTAAACAACCACTCTGTTTCTAGGAATAATGAAGTATATACAACAAAAGGAAAGAAACGACTACACAAAGATGTTTCACTGATTTACTGATCTACAATAGAATAGAGCTGCATGGATATATAGAAGGGATTTGTTTGGAGCTATAAAGATAGTTTTGGGATGTAAAAGCTGCTTTTGTGCTGGATGCACTTGTAGAAAGAATTTAGTTAAAGATCATGCTACTAAGTAAAGGAAGAAAATGGAGAAGAATAGAAATAACTGGGGAGAAGAGAAGTGATAGATTTTTTTGTGGACTTGTTCCGAAACTACTTTGTTCGTTTCTTGTTGAATGTTGACTTTCTCCAGTGATGTGATGGCATTTAAAGAGAGAAAGGAAAGAAAGACGGATAGGTAAATAGACTGGCAGAGAGACGGACAGGCCGAGCAGACAAAACCGACTGGTTGAGAAAAAGGAAGAGAAATGAGTGTTTGATGTGGGGAAAGATGCATGCATGGATCGAGTGAGGAAGACATTGTCGAAAGCAGTGCCTTATCCCTACTCCCATTCCATACCTATGTACTTACTCGTACTAGCACACACACATGCAGCTATATTATTTACTACATAAAGTCTGACTACCACGGAACGGGGCTGCTATACAGAAAAATATTTAAGTAGACACATACATAGTGGATGAATGTAACTTTTAGACGGAGGTTCGTGAAGACGAAAAAGGAAAAAGATACTTGAGTGAGTGGTAGATAGATACATGGATCCAGGCTGTATGTATGTACGTAGTTTCTTTGTGAGTCTATAGGGTTGCCAGCACTATATGATAGTAGTTACCGCATGTACAACAGCAATAACCCTATTTGTACACGACTGCAATACAACTACATAATGTAATGTGTAGATAATGTAACGTGACTAGGCTACTACTGGAAAACAATGTTGATTGTGCTTTGTTTGTTTGACTTTGTATTGTTCTGGACTGTTTTGTTCTCCTAGGGTTTGGTTTCTTCAGTTTCATCTGACTCCGTTTGGTTTTGCTATTCGCATCTGAAAAGTAGTTCAGGAAACTCTTGACAAGACTTAAGAAAACTGGCAATAAGTCACATAACACAACCAACTAAGAAGCAACGCAACAAAACACAACTGCAAACCATTAGCCATCCTCGACATCCTTCTCCTCAGCCATTCGGCTATGTAGCAACCAACATTGTTTTAGCCATCCTTTTACACTTTATCCAATCTGCACACACACTGTCTTTAACAATGGAAGACTCGACTTAATACTAGGTACGTTAACATAATATCAACAGTCCTACCTATCTATCTATCTACAGGAATAATATTACGTAGCATCCACTCACTACTATACCACTACCACGCCATCCTCAATGTATAACCACTACGTGTCATAAAAACTTTGCTTAAAATATTGCACTCTCCATTGGGGATCATTATTTAAATAATGGGCAAACTACGCATTTTACCTTTCACTTCAGCTTTACTTTAGCTACATTATTAAATATACAATAATATTTCTTTCAGCAACTAACAAATCAACTTTCCTTATGTATCCAGCCAAGTGATATTTATTTACAAGTGCTCCACCTTTTCTTTCCCCGCAATATGCAGAATTAACTAACCTCCACGAAGATCAAAGAGTGCATGGAACGTGAGACGGCAACACGACGCAGAGGTATATCTATCAGCACGTGCTCCATTTCAACTTTCAACCTATTTATGTCGAATTCGACCTCACTGTATTATGTGGACGTGCTCGACATGACTGACAATGACTGCCATAAAACAAACTTTGCACTGGCTTCTCACATTTTGAAATTATTCATGCTAGAATTGACTTGTGAAAATTTAATCACCGCTGCACTTTTGTCTCTTTAGACCTCTAATGGAACGCTGTAGCAACTATTCACAGGGGAAATAAACCGAAAAAGAAGCATTTCTGAAATAAATCCTTTAATTTCCGTTAGCCTTAGATACAGACAGTGTATAGGGAAAATTTATTCAAACCCCTACTTGAAAAACCGTCTTTAAACACGCTTTCTTCTACATTTACTTTCTATTGCTACACCTTTGTGGCGGATTTGGACTACAGCCTACTTTTCTAAGGCACAGACTAATTTTTAACAGAGAGATATTGCTTGGGGAATAAAATGTGATACGGTACCATAAACACAAAGAAGGAATTGAGTGATAGTGATGGCTTACACAAGCGATTCTAGAACATCGTCACAAATTCGGTAAAATCACTCAAAAGTAACGCGCATGCCACACACATTTACATTTTCCATCTTTCACTGTTTAAGTGTAACAAGGTGTTATCATCGCAACGGAAGGCAACTACAAATCTATTTATTTTGGCAGTAGCAAATGCCAAAAAAAGTTTTACCATTATTATTAATTTCTACGGACAAAAAATGAATTTTTAGCAGAATATTTTAGGGATAATAGTTGAATGAGGGGCTGGAAGTTTAAAGGTTGCCATTAAAGGTGGCAGTTAGGTTTAAGTAGCTACTTAATAAAAGGAATACCTTAGGGGCTGTTTATGGCTAGTCTATTTTAAAACTGAGTTCATTGATTAAACTGTTGGTTTTGAATAGTTGGTGGGTGGTTTGTGTGGATGTAGATGAAGTTGTAGGGATCATGTCCAGGCTGCTCCTCTGTTTCCCTAATAATAGAGGATGGAGATTTTTGCCACCCAGCTCTGGTCTTAATAAGACGGTATAAATCAAGAAAGATGGGATGCGGATGAATGTACATATGGAGCATGTAAGTAGATGGATGGATGGAGAGTCGGTAGGAGGAGGGAGGGAGAAAGAGAGAAAGCGCTCTATTATCAGTGAAAGTGGGGAAAGTGGGAGATGGAAGGGAAACACGTAGATAAAGTTCTAATTGCTGACAGTTCCGTCCAGATGGGAATTGACTTAAGTCGGTCTTGTAGTCTGGTTTCTTTGTCTAATCTGTTTACCAACTACTGTGTGTGTATGTGTGTGTGTAGCAGTAGTGTCTGTCTGTAACCGAGTGGAGTGTGTGTGTGTAGGGAGTAGGAATAGTAGGATGGATGTCTGTAGAGGGAAAAATAGTGTGATCTAGCACATTCCCCACCTACTTATGTATGCATCCATTTTTAGGCCAATCTATCTCCTTTCATTTCTTGTTCGTGTGCCTTGTCTAACTAAGCTGTCTCATGTTTGTTATGCTTGCCTTGCGTAGTCTTCCAGTCCAATTCTCCTTCTATCAAAACTAACTGAATCAACTTTTTCGCTTTAGCTGCACCAACTCTGCCTATCCTCCTCTATATAGCACTCCTCCGAATCTTTTATGTATAATATATCTGCTCAGTAATGAACACTGAAGGAACTTTTGCCTTTTGCTAAACGAACGCTGAGTATATCTGTTTATTTTACTGTCCGTCTTAGTTCTACTATGTGTGTGCAAACAAGGGAAAGTAAGCCACTCTCCATATCACTAATCTAAATAGTAATGCGTACGTCCCTCCTATACTTCCGAAACTATGTTACCGTGTACATTTTGTCCTAACTAAGCTACTACGTTTATGTACACAGAATGCACAAAGGTGTAAGAAAAATTAGGTTTATTAGCCTAGAAAGGAATAGAAAGCTCTATGCACAAATACTCCAATTCTAAAACAAATATAACTGAGTTGAATATACGAAAGAAGATGTACCACATAGATAGATATAGGTAAATGCTACTATGCATGGTCATAGCGTGAAGGAGTCTACTAAATTTGCCTCCCTGTACAAAATATCCAGCTACGAGAGTGTAAATATAAAGTATTTTATGCAAACAGTTATTAAAGGGGCTTTTTATCCACAAACTGTTTGCATGTCCCTGAAAATCCGAAATGGTGTCTTGTCAGTGCGTTGTGAGAGTCGTCTGCCAACTGGAAGTATCCAGGGAGTCCCTGAACCTAGGAAAAATTTTCATTTGCCTTCCTCCTTCATTAGCAGTGTTAACTAACTCACATCAGTTAATATAGGGAGCTGAGCTGTTAGTTCTAGGCGAAGAAGAAGAAGAAGAAGAGAACGGCTGAGTCTGCTCTGCTCCACGGAGCAACTTTATGTACAACTTGGGAAGAAAGTCTTGCAACTCATAATTACTGGGTTGATTGAAATTGTCTACATAAGTCAAGGTAGGGAAAGAAAGTTGGCTATTAACCATCCGCCGAGCCGTTATCTCCTTTTTTTCTCCAGATAATTCCAGCTTAAGTTGAATGGAATAGCAACTGAGAGTATCCGTTAAAAATTAGCTCAAGAAATTAACACTGTAAGTAGATCAGTTCCTGGAATCACTATTTACTCTTAGCATAGGTAGGTAACCCCATCACCTCCATTCAATTCACATATCATAGACGAACAATAGAGAAAGTTTAGCTGAAAGGAAAACAAAACAAGACTGTGCTGTGGCGGAACTCAAAAAATAGCTACACAAAATAAATTGAGCATCAAAATTGAATCTTGTTAGTTTAGTATAGGGGGAATTTACAAAGCCGTTGTAGCAGATAATATCGTCAGCAAGAAATAATGTCATTTGTCTCCGAACAAGTCAGTCAACAGGAAAATTCTGACAGTTTAAACTGTCATGTGCCGTTTATTATTTACAAAGTTGTTGAAAAGCCTAGTCAATTGTTCAGAGAAAAGTTTGGGATGTGCAAGAATTCACTAAACTAGATTGTCTGCAGGCTTATTACATAACTAGTACTTCCACGTCCCCCCTATCCACATTCATACAATGTACGTACACTACACAAAAGTTTTCATCTGCATACCTACCTACTCTACTTACTCTACACGACATGCCATTGAGCTGATGCCTTGCCTACCAACTCTATAGCCCTTCATATAATATCATTTCTCTCTCCTTAAAGTTACGGCGTGGTACTATATATAGAGCCCGGGTAGGAGTGTGTAGTAGTAAGACACGGCGTAGGACGCCAGTGAGAAAGCTACAACTACTCGGAAAATAGTTAGTCCAAAGTTACACTTGTGAGCATTAATATCGTACATTATGCAGTTTAAGCATTCATCTCAAAATGTCGTATGGACTCAAATGGCTCCACTTCTTATCCAGGTAGTCTTTTTGAGAGGGAGCATGCATCTTGTATGAGTCTCTGGCAATGCAAACCAAATTACTCTTAAAGGCTTCATTGATTCCAACTCGCTCTTTCACTTAAAAAGCAGCGTAACAAGCTAACGAATTGGATTTCACTAAGGCTGACAAATATGTGCATGGCTTGTCATCGTCTTCGCATCAAAGAAAAATCACCGACCTCCTTTCATAATATTATTGATAGAGGATTCCTTCGAAAATTAATAATGCCATGTGGCCACCATTTTCCAAGCAACCACACAAAATCCTTTCTCAACCAATGCACACTTCTATACCACTTCATCCAACACTATTTTATGAGTCCCGTTAGGCGTCAATTATGTAGTGTCCTTGGAAAAAAAATTCGATAAAAAGGATCACATTTCTATAGACGTCAAACGCTGACCAGAAATAAATCACACGTGACAAAATGTCACAATTAAACTAGAAAAGCATTTCTGCCACATCCTTAGGAAAACACTATAAAATTGTTTATAATATTCAGTACATAAAATAGGAATTTGTCAATTCGTGTCTAAATAAACACTAGGTATCTGTATAATTATGGACTACTTAGGTATAATAATTGGCACATGTATTTATTAGCGGAGACAAAGAAAACCCTGAACAAAGACTGCAATTTAAAAATATCGATTAGTTTACCACAACAGTTATGAGAGAAAGCACATATACAGTTTATGTTTTATTTCTCTGTAAGTTTAAAATAATCTTGTTCTGATGTCTACCTTTTCTCTAGTAGAGGAGCCTAAAGTACTTCGAGATAAAATTTGATAACAATTCAAAAATAAAATCTGCTGCCGTGATGTGATACAAATGTAAATATTTGTGTAGGAACCTGAGTAGTATTCTCGAAATTCATAGCGCGGGGTTTTAAAAGCTACTCATTCTTGATTTAGTGCTTAGCTGATGTCTCTGCAATGCATTAGGCCCTTTAATTAAAAGAAAAGAGAGAGAGGTTATGGCCTAGTTGATGTAAAGCAAGTACAAATTGCCCATGTAAAATTTATCATATGGATATACAGATAAATTGGATCGGTAGATATGTTTGTAAATCTAATTTGCACTAGTATCCTTCTTTCACATTGAGGATCTGTTCCCGTCAATCCTCTTTAAATGGCTTGATCTAATCAACTTTCCCTGCAGAAGACTAGGAGAAGAATGCACGTCGGCATAATCGAAAGTCTTCCTAAGTAGCGACATAAATACTCAAGAGACTCCAATGACATGGATACGTTCTGTAGCCATGAAGTACGCAGCGATGTGTATCTCTTTCCACTGCAGAGACATTCATCCTTCTCCCGTCTCTATCTATCATTACTCTATATCAATGCTGAAGTCCTAGCACTAAGTCACCCAACTAACTATCGCCCTATTTTAGTCTCGTTTACGGAAAAACTTAAATTTCCTTGACGCATTACCCCACTCGCTCGTATTTGGATCTCCATTCTGTCCAATGCACATTTTTAATATTTCATTTTATTTTTTAAACATTTACTCCAGACATAACAATTTTTTTCTTTTAGCGTACATTTTTATAATAAAAATTCTACATTTATTAACTAATAAAATCATGCGCCCCAAAAATTGTTAGAATAATATAAATAATTGCTATAAATTCTACTATATGCGGTTAAGTTGTGATTTTGTGATACCTAAACGTTTTTTTAATTCTTGGAAAGGTTTTATACGTGCAGATTGTAGCGTAGTAGCAGGTTAACCTTGTAGACTATAATTTATAGGGGAGTGAAAGGAAGAGAGAGAGGCTATAAGTATCTTGAAGAATGACTGTAGGAATAAGTAAACAATTTTTTTCCGTAGGTGCATTGAATATTGAATTGTCTGTGTAGAAGCTATCAGTAGCTGTATGTCTATAGCCGCTAAATAGTTAAATAGTTAGGTATCTCGGAAGGAGAGAGGTTCAAAGGAGTTGGCTTGATTTATTTTCAAATGCACGAGAGATGCACATCTACTTAGCCAGAAAAGTCAGAGTGATCGATTAGATTTATAATAGTATATGAAAGAAGGACGTATCCGGCATGCTTAAACGTCTGCATAATATTATCCCGCTAAAAGATAAAATGGATTATTTAAAGATTGTGTATGTACAATAGAAGAGAAAAAATTCGAGTCAGTATTCGGTAGAGTAGATTCGACAAACGTCGAGTTTTCGAGAGTTATTGTTGCGGGAATGCATTTCAGGTGGATGGTGTATGCGAAAGGCTCGAGAGGTTGTTTGATTTTGATTGCCTCTCCTAAAAATTTTACGAGTACTTCATAATTAATGAGTTTCCCTACTTCTACGGACTCGACTGCTAAGCGTACTCTCTGAACTTAAGCAGTTGGCATTACAGCACAGTGACACAACTCACAATCAGTCTGCTGCTCTCCTTCATTGTATTCCTTGCGGAACAAATCATGTAGCGAGTAACAGATTTGAGGTTCATTTTATCTGATGTATTCATAATGTATTTCCACCAAGCAGGCCTACAGCTAAAACCACTCGCTCTCCCGCTTCCCTCTCTTCCATTCTTCCCCGGCTTCTGCCTTTGCATGCCTTTAATGACACCGTGAACAGAGCCTATACAATAGATTTCTCCCACAAAAATATTCACTTCTTTTTCGATCGACTTTCTTCCGCGCCTTTCTCAACTCCTGCCTACGTACTAAAAGTGAACCTGCAGATGAAGAAAGTACTACAATATTAAAAACACCAACATCCCACAACCACTTTCTCCAATTTTTCAATTTTGCCTTTCCTGCCTCCACGTGGAGCATGCAATCTTGTCAGAACTCAGTCGAAAATCTTATAGAATTGGAAATAGTAGCAGCGAGATTAATTTAATTGTACAGATTAGAACAGATAAAAGGAAAAGAGATTTATATCCTGCATTCTTGCTCGTTTTTGCATAAGAGCCACATTTTTCAACCTCTGCACTTTTTATTCTTAACACTAATATCATGTGAATGTGAATCTGTAGCGTTTGTAGTCATCCTGGCGCTTTTTACTCTGTTCTCACAGAATGTCTTTGCGCCTACCTAATTCTCCTTAGATTAGTCGGAAAATTTATTAGAGAACTTTAGAGCCTTCCATATTATTTGTTTTCCAATGAATTTTAATGACATTCTTCAGAAGTTTCCGTAGACAAGGCAAACAAGATATCTCAGCATTCACAGCAACTATTAGAGATCCAATCCAACCTCTCAGTGTCTCTTCCTCCATATACAACCCAGGAATAGTTGTGTGATTGAGGAAAATGTTGGAGCCGAAACTGCAATGACTATTCATTACTGTTGTTGGTGGCGGATGTACATGTCACACAACAACTTCTACAAGGTCCTCAGACCCAGCTTGTCTCACCCATTACAATCCCAAATAAATACACGAGTCAAAACATAACTTGAATTTATTCTTGTCAAGCATAGACAATATAATATATTAGCCGCGGGAGCTGAATACATAGCTAACTCTTATAGGATAATCTTCTAGGTAAATTAATCCATAATAATATCGGCTAATAAGAGTAGCCGAACAATTTAAGTTGACATTAATTTATAAATTGGGACCTTTCTCAAATTTCGTTGAATAATAAATGTAATTTGAGGATTTATGGGATAATAATTGTCCTGTAAGAAGGATTCGGGTGAAAATGGTCGTGTAAGAAATGTCGCTCTCCTTCCTGGTTGGAGTCGTAACATGTGGATAGGGATAGTCGTGTCAGTAGTCCCATTTTTCAAGAAAAAGCAGTTTCTCCTGCCAAGAATTCTGGCTACTAACTGTCAGTGATAGAAGTAGTATATAGCCTTGTACTGCATTGCATTGCTATCTGGATTGAGGAGGAAACGTGGAAGTACCGATGGGAAAAGAATCGAATAAAATCCTAGTAGGGCCAGCTATTGTGTCTATTCGGCTTATTAGTTAGGTGGATGAGGAGGGAAAGTGTGTGGAGTCAAGTTCGTGTTGATTTGAGAATGGGTGGCTATAGGAGCATGGGCCTAAAGGAGGGCAATGCACCAGGGGAGCGTAATAAGGCTTTTACGGTATCTATTATAAAAGGAGTCGGGTCGGGAGTTGGAGTCGCTAATAATAGATCTATTGCAGTGCAGTCAGTGACTGCAACTTGTAACTGCGAGCAGAAGAGACTTAAGCGTCGATCCCATCATTATCATACTTCCAATCTCAAGTTGATCTTATTCGGAAAGGGCGTCTGTTACATTCTGTTCCATTCTGCTACGTTAGCCTCGATGTGCACGACGGCCACTCTCCGAATTCTTTAGCCCCTGCCAACTCTCTCTGACTAAAAACGCAAAACTTCCGCTGGAAATTTGTCTACCACCTCACGTAACTTTCCCACTCTGATCTTCACTTTGGATTACCGTGATTTTCTAAAGTGATACATGAAACACTCAGGAGTTACTTTCTCTCTCCTCTCTCTCTCTCTCTCTCTCTCAACTCCTTTCTCTCTTTACACCGTGGTGGCTCTATATTATTTATGCCTCCACCTTATAATAAGGGTGCAACTATTACAAATTATATCCTCGCTACGATTTATTTACGTATGAATGAATTACTTGAAGTGTACATTGACTGGTGGAGAAGTTTTGTTTTCTCCTGTCCTGCCCTGTTGAAAGAGATCTTAAGACATTTCTTCTAAGACATCTCTCTCTCGCTCTCGTCTTCCCTCCATTACCCAATAGTAAAATACAATATTCTGTTGCCAGAATTGTAGTCAAGCTTTCAATTGTTTCTCAGCAGACAGCTAGTAGGCTATGAGAATGCATTTAATTTCTTTTCAGCTCTCTCCATCCTTTATTGTGTTTTATTTCTCTGAACGTCCCACTCGAGTTTGAACATGATAGAAGCGTAACTTATGAGAAGATCATGTAAAAGCTACACATTGCGTACTGGTGTGTAAAAGTCAAGGAGGCCACATGGAAGGTGCTATGCATTTAGTAGTCCTCCTCAAACACAACCCAGCTATGTCTAATGATATAAAAGAAGGAAGAAAAGTGTTGAAAATAAGTTTTCCCTTGATAGAAGGCAGACATCAACCTTTCTCCCACTCACACTCATCTTTAAAATTGTCTCGCGCACATCAGAAGCACTGCACTCCAGTTCTGTGGCTGTGGAGAGGCTCTTGAGTCTTGAGTCGAGCTGCCTCCACAGCTCACTCACTGAACATCACTTCTCTTATTCTCTTCGCTTAGCTAAACCAGTCGCTCCAGTTCACTCTCCCGACTCTCAGATAACTTCTGCTCTATATTATTCCATCAGCCTCCTGCCTACACCTTCTGTTTGTTGTGCCAGTCTACCTGACTCATACAAATGCAGACACAACCAACACCAAGCACAAATGTGATAGGCAATAATAGGAGACTGAGCGCAGTTCACGTCCCCACAATGCTTTCCTCCCCACCAGGCGGCTATCACCCGGCAATGCACGGCAAACCCAATCCAATGCCCATCACAAGATCAAGATACTGCAAAGACGTCTCTCATCCGCATCTAAACACTTTTTTCCACACGTCTGCACAGTTTATTGCACAAATCCTAACAGCCAGTCCACATATTTTCCCTTTCATGCACCCACAATTTAATGCCACCTTACACAACACATTTGTCTCTTTTCAATCCACCCATCATTTAAAATTGGAAAAGTCGCAACAGAAATCAAACTTTGCCCAATTTGGTTTTCAATGGATCTAAAATGGTGCTACACATTTTCTACAGTTAACAGCAAACCAACAAAACATGCTAACTTCTTTCACAGAATTGCAATAACTGCCACCATATAGAAAAAAATTATTTCTAAGGAAAAGTCAATCATTTTTATTGCACAGAGTTAAAAGTTAATTATTTTGCAATTAAAGAGAATTTGACTTTGAGTTCTTGTTCGGATTCTATTAGAGGCAGAGGGAATTTATTGGAATCTTCAGTGCCGGTGATATATTATTATTTCGTGCGGCGGTCGCCAGTAAAGAGGAAATGTATTTATAATAGTTTAAGCTAAATAGAGTGTTTAGTAATTGGCGGGGATAGTATTATTTGCATTTATAAATGCCGTCAAGTAGCGTAAAAAACGGATTATATAGTAGGAGAGAGTTTCCGTTGAGTAATGAGGAGCGGATCAGAGGGAGGAAGAGCCAGCAGATTCGAATGTCTAGCCACCTAATTTATTCTAATAGGTGTGTAAATTACCTTACACGACAAGACCTCTGACATTTCAAAAAGCGTGACCATTTCTCCCTCTGGGACATTCTTGGATCGTTGGTTAGTCGACTAAGTAAGTATGAAGTAAGTAGGGTTCAAATCTGTCCGTTATCCGTCTTTCTATTTTCTCTGAGGGGAGGGGAATTCTAGCGCTGCTTTGCTTTGGTAAGCCAGTTAATTAATGCTAGTCTCACTCACTTCGCTCTTATACACTCCGCCTAACTGCAAATGCTCATTATATCCCCTCTCACCCATCTTGATACTCTCTCTCTATCTCATTTCCACTATCATTAGTATCTACACCCTCCGCCTACCTAACTCTCATCAATATAACTATCTCACACTTACACTCCCTCCCTATCCGCATCCGCAGAATAACAGACAGACACAGAATCCAAAATTATAACCATAAGGAATGAATCTATCATGATCATCATCCTATTGCATATACACGACTTGTTATTGTGTGTTGTCAATGCTCTAAAACATTGCTACTGGTGGAAATATCTTCGAATCCGGGAAAAACTGGAATTCCAAGAAAATGAATGTTTCGGATAGCCTTCTTCACTGTTAACCGAAAACGCTGACTTGGCTCGACTGGAAAATTAGAGCTTTCTAAACTAAACTCATAGGACCAACCAGTGAATTATCACTGGATTTTTGAACATTAATGTTGGCTTAAAATGACTCTAAGCTAAATATATGTGTATCGACTTTTTACTTTTTTAAGTTTTGATAATAGACGCAGATTTGGCTCACACGCACTAAACACTTTAAATATTTCAAAATATTCTTTTAAAAATAATTTGAAATTTTTTAGGAAGGAAAGTTTACTAAACTTCTTTTAAATCATTGGATAGCACCCATCATAATATTATAATTACCATGTAAATTGTGTGGCATGGTTAAAAATATGATAAAGCGTAATTTCCACCAGGGAGCATTGTGGGGTTGTGCTGTTAGTTATCTCTACTAATCAGATATGACTATCATTTTGTGCGTCATGACGTCTGTATGGAAAATGAGAGACAAATATTATGCGTAGAAAGTAGGAGTTGGCAATTATGAGGAGAGGAGTAAGTGCTGAAGATCTCTATCTCTGTGTGTCAGTCGTCTGTATTGTAAATAGCCGAGGGCTTTGTATTAAGGGGTAGACGGTAGAGAGGAGCAGGGCCATTATAGTTGGCTATTAGCGAAGAGATAGTTTGTTTCTTGTGTGTGATTCTGCATTTGGTTGTCGGGATGTGGAGAAGAGAAAGCGGGAGAGAGCATTTCGTCTTAGCGGAACTTGATAACTACTTGAATGCCAATATACAATCATAAGTACAATACTCCAGCAGAATTTCAACATCTGATCTGGAGTGGGAAGGGAAGGAAGTGCAAAATTTTCCACTCTGTGAAATCCGCTAATCCAAGAAGGATCAACTCATTTGTGTCTCGACGACCCTTTTGGTTCAAATGGAATGCTCAAGTAGGTGTTGCTAACCAAACGGCCCGTTGAGCTCGACTGTTTGTGCCCATTAGAAACGTAGCACTGTAATTCGGAATAGAAACTGCACTTAGACAGCTCCTAGCTACACATTACTTTAGCTCGCATTACTTCCCAACTCATTTCTACGCATTCCCTTACAGGAAACTTCTATATCAATGTCGACATTCAACCTGACTGAAGTGAACTGAAGACGGGAGGGAGACACTGGAGAAGAACAGAACAAGAAATCGCCGACTCTACTTTCTCTCCTTTCATTTATATCTAAACTTTCCCATTTATTATGAGTTAGGTAGCTGGGACTCTTGTCCTCAGACGCCTATAGTCCCTTTCCCAAACTCCATCAATAGCAGCTACCTTTATAAAGCCTTCTTTAGTCTCTTTTTAGGCTTGCATAGGCCAAGAACTACCTCCATAATGTCCTACACGCTTGTTACTACAAATAGACTTCTCTTATTTAGGTTATCCACTAAAAGACACGTACGGAACTACTTCAGATACACAAACAGAGAAGACACTACCTACAATGCCATTCACTTGATGAGCATTCTACTACATTCTCATTTACTTTCATCAATTGCATCACATCACACCGTATCCAAGCAGAAGACTACGCAGCCCGTCCAATCTACTTTGCTCCACCGACCATTATCTAATCAAAATGATACTTAGAAAGATGTGCATACACAACTACAGTCCTAACCAACAACGAATAATAATAACAATGTCTACACAACAACAGAAATAGTAAAATATTCGACTATAAATATTCTTCTTGCCTACAGCGTACAGTAAATCCCTCCACTAGATATCCTCCTAAAAACGGTCTATCCAAAAAATTGTTTTTCTTTCTTGTGAATAATTAAGAAGAAATTAGGGAAAAAAAGATACGCATTGAATGTCACGTTTTTGAATTTTAATAATGTTCCTAATGTAATTAGACCCCTGCATTTTGTGAAATGAAGGGAAATGTGGAAACTGGCGGTCCTTATCGCAGAGTTTACTGTATCTTTCTATTATCTAGATCTTTCTTTCTTTAGCTACTTTAGATTAACCTTGTACACAAAGGCGATACATTCCTCACGTCACGGCCCTTTTTTCTCTTTTCTTTTTCTTTCTGAATAGACGCATCCACACTTACTGATGGGGAACTTAGCTACGCGAGAGGAGGAGAGAAAAAAGGGAACATTCCCAACACACACAAACATGGGCAGTAAATAGAAGATGTAGGTAGGTATTTTGAGTGAGCGTAGATAAGTATTTGTAGCGCATATCTGCAATTCATCCTTTCTATCTATTTACAATTGACTCTGCTATCTATTTCACTCTATAGGATGTCAATCCAGAGAAAATGTTAGCCAGTTGGGCACAGAAAGGCAATTATTGAGCCATCGAATCTATCATGATGAATTGTAGTCACGTTTCTGTGTACACGATTAAAAGTTTGTCCACTAATCTCCCAACATGTGTTCCCTCGCCATTCCTTTCTAGCCAGTGCATTCTATGGGCTGCTGTGCACTGTGGACCAAGTGTCGCCTTTTATTCTCCAATCCCGCACTTCCTACACACACACAGATATAGCAGAAAGAAAAGGAACGAGACATACACGCAAAATACGAATGCTACCATAGGATAACGGCCTACACACTACACATACACACCCCACACATTCCCGAACCTTTTCCACGCCGGCATTCTCTCCATTTTTCTCTGCGGTGTCAACTCTTTTTCTCATTTTTATTCTTGTTTAAAATCCCAATAATAGCAACAACCAAAGGTTATTATCTGTTAAGCATTGTAAACGGATTTTCTGGAAATGTGTACACACTCTCTACAACAATAATTAGCAAACGTGGCCGCTGGTAGTTTTGAAACTGAAATGAAAAGTTGAGCGAGTCATCAAAATCATTTCGACGTCCTTTTCTCATTTCCGGTGCCGGCCAATTACGATCTCTACTGTGCGTGTAGCCATATTATAACCATGCTGTGTACTATATTTCTAAAACTAAATGATTGATATTTCACTTTAGGTCGATATCAAAAGGACTACAATTCTATGAATTTGCATTTGTCGTTTCATATTCCATAATTGGGCATTATTAAAACTAAATGATTGCATCGAAGTTATTTTATTTTATAGTGGCAATTTGCCTGTGAATTTTTCATATTTAGGAAGTTAAAAGATTTTCTTGTCAAAAGTATTTTCCGATACTTTCTGTTCTGAGAAAAAAATGTTATTGGACGAGTTTTCCTTTTATTAGAAATATTATTTATTGATAAAGGATATTTCTAGTGCGGAATTTAAGGGTGAGATATGTTAAATGTGAGTAAATATTTACTTTGGCCATATCTTGTCTATGTTTAGTGCATAGTTAAAGTTCTATTTTTGTAGATTGGTAGGCATTGGAGGTGCTCCGTGTAGAAAGTTAGGAAGAATTGAGATATTTTAG
>JABASI010000175.1:0-50728 GCA_019776505.1 Tomocerus nigrus
TAAATATTTCTTTATTTAAAAAATATTTTTGTAAATATTTCTTTATTTAAAAAATATTTTTGTAAATATTTCTTTATTTAAAAAATATTTTTGTAAATATTTCTTTATTTAAAAAATATTATATTTACATTCGTACCCAAATATTTAACAAATTTTTTTATATTTGATATCCTGTATGCATGAAACGGCTACATACAAAATCTCAAACACTCTGGACAAACATTTATTTAACTATATATCCTGGTCATACCTAACCTAACCAACCTTTACCGAACCGTTGTTTGTTCCATGGAGGCTTTTGCTGAATGTTATATTTCGGCGGCGGCCGTCCGTTACGTCTTAAGGCTCTGTAAAAACCCGAATACTAAGGCCCCAAGTCGTGGGAGATTTTTCCCACGTAAAAGAGTAGGGAGAGTTTTGGCCACCGATCGGCTTCCACAGCCCTTTGTGTTCTGGTTTGGTGAGTCGTTCGTGTTATGGTTTATCGGTAATTGTGTTGAGTTCTGTCTCTTTTAGTGTGCTGGTAGTCTGCGTCTGCAATATTGGTAACTTTTTGCATTTGTGATATCTGTGGTGTTGGCATTGTGTCGAGTCTTTGTTATTGTCATTTTGTCGTGTTTGTGATGTTGGCATTGTGTCATGTCTGTGTTATTGGTGCATTGATGACTTTTGTTGGTGACTGCATTTGGTGAGTAATTGTGCGCTCTTAAATAAAAGTAATAAATGCATCATGTTAATATGTATTCATTTTCTGAATCAGTAAATGCAATTACTCCAACGCACCAATTCATAAATGTTAATTCTAAGTTTTAATGTTTTCCGATATATGGGGTACCCCTATTCCGCCATATTGGTAGTTTTGTAGTGTAATCAACAGTGGTACGCCCTTGTGACACATATCTCCTTCAGGTTATTATCTTAAATACAACCCTTGTTATCTGTTGGGTGCAGTTCTGGCTGGCTGTCGGGTCCAGCTTACATGAGTAGGCCGACTAGAATACTGAGAGGTTAGTCACGAACATTAGTCATTTATAAATATAATGTCACATATGGCAATTCCCTCGGTCATCAAGTTTCCGCCATAGCACAGCCTTCGAAGTGAGTGATCCCCAAAGTGAGTAAGGTGATACTGAGGTCGGAGCCCTGTCAAAGTCACTGGTTCAGTAGTAACTGTCAAGCATACCAACCTTTGCTGGGTACCTTTTCCTAATAGTGTACTCTAGTACATGTTTGAAGGAAGTCTCAGGACTGGGAAGGCGATGGCTTCCCCTCTACTTGTCAGCACCTCTGGCGAACTTGGGGATCCACAGTGCTGCACAAAAACACGTGCAGTAGGTTGTGTTTCTATGCCACGCCAGTTGGGTAGGGTTCCTAATGCTAACGAAATGTCACTTCTGGAAGATAATCTTGAAATGTTAGGATAAGGCCGCCAGGCCCGGGGCCGTGGGAAGCTCCACTGTGAGGAGCGACGAGGTCAACGGTGAGAAGAGGATTTATTTTGAATCCCAACGGCCAATTCAGCGGAGGAGCTTTAGTAAATGGATCCGGCAAAGAAATGGATGCCATTCTGGAAGATAGGGTCTCAACGCCAGTGATTGTGGAAACCTCTGATGAACAGAGTGGCGAAGCTAACGGTGGAGAGGGCGTACGAGGTTCTGTTTCAGATCCCAACGGCCAATTCAGCGGACGAGCTTCAGGGTTGGTCGAAGAAAAGGGAAGTTGTAATGGTGCCAACGGCACTGATGGCGGAAGAGTGTGTGAATTAGACACCAACTATTGCACTGGCGAAGTAGCACTGCACTGAATTACAACACATCTTGTAATACCGGGTATGTTAGCCCTATGAATTCATTTCGTTGTAAACATTAAAACTACCAAACTGGCGGAGGAGCTTCAGACACTATTCGGCGTTTTGGCGGGGCACCCATTTCGTCCATATTAAACCACGTGGCATTAAAATGAATTCCATATTCGTAATCAGCCGGGTCGATTGCCCCCAGGGGCGGATTAGCAAATTTTTAATTCAGTATTTATGATTCGGCGTTATGGTGGGACACGCATTTCGTCCATATTGGACCACCTGACATTAAAATGAATTCCATATTCGTAATTAGCGTAGTCGATTACCCACAGGCGCGAATTAGTAAATTTTTGATTCAAATAGTTAGAATTAGGCGATATTGGGGCGTCCATCATGTGCTATGTTTGACCCCGTGACACTAGTATGGATCTCAATTTTCAAAATGACACGATGAACACCGCTAGTATCAATTGTTGTTATGAAATGATGAAGTTTGTGGGCTGTTGGTTATCATTACTGCTGGCCTTTGGGTAAAGGTACCATTAGTGGGCTGACTAAAATTCTGAAAGGTTACTACACCAAAGCGGCTAAAGTTGTCTAGCATATGGATTAACTACATTAACGGCACATTCGACACTCAGGCTAAATTCTAATCGTGCCTGTTGGGCTGTTTGAAATTAGACCTTGCGGGGTTTGTTGTAGCCTTCCTAATAATTTATCCATAAATCGTTTTTTTATAATGCTTAATTTTTAATTCATCCGCAATCTTGTCTTTCTGGACAATTTACTCACTTTTTGGCATATATGGGAGGGATAAATTAAAATTAATAGAAAGAAAGAACCACAAAGAAAGTAATACTTAAAAATGCTGAAAGGCTGTGTGTTTGGATATAAATTGTCATCTAGTAGACATGAGGTGCTCAGCATAGGTATTTTTAAATAATTTTCTTAAATCTAAACATGGCCATGGATATGAAATTATGGCTACCCACATGTATCATATGGTGTACCAGGTCAAATAAATGAAATGGAAACCTTTTTTTCGTATTTTATATCTGGTTTTAATTCAAAATTTCATAAATGAATTAATAATATGATTATTTCTTCGAAGTTGACGAACGTCGAGATTCGTATAGTTTCCATGTAAGATTTAGCATCGTATTCCAAATCTTCGGATTCAGATTCAAACTCATTTCGTTTTTTGCCCCCACCTGTTTGACGGAGTTTTGCTTTTCTGACTTGCATCTCAAAAGAAGTGTCAGAGCCCGACGCATTAATGTTGGTCTCTGACGACACTCTGACGACACTCTGACGACACTCAGAGTCCGACGCTTTTTTGCGGTTGGTGCATTTCCAAAGACATTTCAGTGTCAACAAACTCCACAAAGGTGACCTGCAGTAATAGCTGACACCCCCTTGAAGAACCAATCCCGCAGGGGATTCATAGTGACACTTCTTATTTTTTCCAAGATGTTTTCCAGTTGTCGTGCCTTTAGTTGGACTCCATTAGCGGACGCTTTTAATATGTAGTCCACCTCGTATCTATTTTGCATCTCTCTTATCAGCTCTAAAATAGTCTCCTCTCCGGATATTTCTGACGCGGTATAGATTCCAGGAGCTGCAAAATATAAGTAGGGAAAGGAAACTTTGGTGAATTTTCAGTCGGCCGAGGGAGGGTGGGTAAGTGATCAGCGAGTCTTATTCGTTAACAAAATGATATTTCCATTGGATTCGTCAAAATAATAGGTAGGAGCTGGACAGGGATCCACGGTAGGTTTGTCTGATAACTCGTGAGACATAGGAGTAATGTACCCGGTCAACTTCTGATGACCTAACATATATTCGCCGGGCCACTCTAAAATACATGAACTTCTGGGTAGTAACACGTATTCCTTAACAGTCTCACATGAATTCAGAGACATGGCGTCCCATTTAATCTTCGATCAAACAATGCAATAATTATTAACATCCTCAGTTACCATGAAAAGAAACATCTTTCTTAGTATAATAATAAAACAAAAATTGAAGAACAATAAAAAAATCTAAATCATAATAAGAGCCTCTAAATAGTAATAATAACCTCCAAGTAATAAAAAAACTCCTACATAATAATAAAAACCCTTGATAGAAAGCGGCGAATAAATACAATAATAACTTTTTAATAATAATGAAAATTCTGAACAATACTAACAACCTGTGAGTAATAATAAATACCTCTGAACAGTAATAAAAACCTTTTAATAGTGATAAAACATCTGAATAGTAATAAAAACATCAGAATAATAATAATAGTCTGTTAATAGTAATAAAAATCTGAAAAATAATAGCAGCCTGTAAAAAATAATAAAAAGTCTAAATAGCCAGTTAATACTAATAAATAATCTGAATAATAATGATAACCTGTGAATAATAGTAAAAAACCTGTGAATAAAAATAGAAAACTTTGAATAAAAATAAAAACCTTTGAATACAAATAAAAACCTTTTAAATAATTAGACAACATGTTAAAAAAATGTTTCCACAATCTGTTGCCAGATAACAACGTTCGGAAATTTCATTAAACGAAATTGAAACGATTGTAAATTAAACGACATTCGCGCCGTATATTTATGCACATATACGTCCCCATTCTGCGGTCTATGCCTGAAAATGAATTAAAATTACCTGGCTCGGTATCGGTGGCCATTAAGCAAAATGCGAACCATAAGTGAAGGAAAACCGCCTTGAGCCAAAATCCGCAGTAACTCCAAGTTAGCCTTATTAGTCTGGCAAACCTCATGGTGCAGCTGTTGAATTGCATGAGTGACCGATCCGTTTATTATGTCATATAAACATTTAAGCCTGCAATTTATCTCACTAGCAGGCATTATTGTGGTCTTCACGACATCGGGTATTCCATTCTTCACAACATCCGTTGTAACACGTTTTCCAGTACTTTTTACAATATAAAAAGCGTAAAATAGTGATGAAAATCTTATGCCAATACAAAAGCATAGCACAACCTTATCAAATGTTTTTGTCTTACCTCGTAACTTGCAAGTGACGAGGTAAGACCTTCTAGTTTTAACGATTTAAGCTAAAAATAATTTTCATTACATATCAAATACAGAAAATATAATTTTTAGAAAGCCCCTGAAATCAGTGCTGCACTCGTGGAAATTTTTGGAAAATAGAGATTATATATATAGGTATTTGCCAATGTCTATGAAATACAAATAATAATAAATAACTTTAAATAAATTATTTAATCTTTATTTATTGTGTCTTTATTTTTTCCAGAAGGAAAAGCAGAAAAATGCTTCAACTGAAGTCATTGTCATCGATTAAATAGTATGGATATAATTAATATTATCGATGTCTAAACGCAACAACAACACAATGAATATAACTCAGCGAATATAAATAAATTACTCTCCATTTATGTTCACAGTACACCTGCTGTTATTATTTAAAAAATGCTCTTTACATATTGTAGGGAAAAGACCTTGTTCTAGCAATCAAGAATTTTGCAAGCAAATAAATTGGCAACATACGAATGTAGGCGCAGCCGTTGTCTGTTTTTGGATATTTCACAAGGTGACTGCCTATTAAAAAGCAATTGACGAGGCTTCAAATTTTCTTCTGTACATGGTCACCATTCCCAATTATAGAGATATAGAAATAGAAACCACCGTGTACACAGATATGACAATTTGTCCGATAAATGGCATTTACGTTTTCCTTGCAATCTGGTGGGGTCAATGGTGCAGTCAGCATAAGTATGGATAATAACATGTCCCACATCTATTGAAAATAAAATTTAAAATAATGTAATGTCTGTAATAATACTAATGGATACTAGAATGTGGAAAAAATGAAGCAAATTAATTAGACATACTTAATTAACAAATAAAATAGTATTTCATTACCTTGATGGAAAATGCGACGATTTATATGAAATATATAAAATGCAGGAAGACAGGTAGAAAAAGTTGGCAGCTCAGCTTCAGAAGTGACTGTAACGATGCAGTACGAATTTGCGAACTCATTACAATAAGTTGAGAATCAATTAGTGTTCCATATTTGATACGCAAAAACTGTTGTTAAATGCATATTTATTACAAAAGTGCAAACTTGCACGTTTGCTCATTCATTTATGCAGTTGTTTATGTAGTTATGTAGTTTATGTGCTCAAAATAGCAGCATGCTCATGTGTCTACTTCTTGCTAAGCGAATGTCTTCCTGACTTACATTTTTTCCCTTTAGCTCAGGCAGGTTCTCATTCAAATCTATGCTTATAGAACATGAGAAAATGACAAAAACAAATATCCTAGACTCATTGCTTTATTTCATGTGCTTATTTATCTTCAAAATAACAACTTCCTTGGTTTACGTGCTCGTGAAGATTTCCGTTCTGTCACAATGAATTATCAGATGAACTATTGCAATTTGTTTATAGCAAACTATATGATATATATATAAGTATTTAAACTTACGTGGTCCAACTGTTGCAGGCTGTTGAATTTCCTGTGGCAATAATGCCATCATTGGCACTACAAATAATTTTGCAATGCTGTCGCCTTTCCCAATATGTATTGAAAGAGCCGTTTGCTACAGGTGCTGACACTGACGATGATATGACGTTAAGGATGCTAACCTAAAGCAGAGCTAGGTACGCTTCAACCCAATCGTGACATGACTCGATGACCCCAAATGACCAACCCAGACAACCACGAAGTACTGTGTCCAAATCCCAATTTATTTCTGACAAAGCAAAAGCAACCACTCCACTCCGAGCTCCAAGAACAATAATGAGCTTTCGCTCGCATTCCACTAGTGTAATACCTAGGACCCTTACAGTTCAACAAAGCTATCATCCCTTTGGCTGCTTCTTGCGCAGTGGTACACACATGTTCCCTACACTCTTCATGACTCAACATGCTAAATGCCTACATTATTGGTTCCCTCGTACAATTGGACATACAACATTTCAGCGGACCATGATAATCCAGGCTACATGGCAGAATATAAAGATCGCTTGTCCACCCTAGATATTCTCTGGACACAATATAGCCAAAGGAAATTGGAGGTAGCTTTACCTGTATTTCCAAATTCAAAATTGCTCGTCTCCTTGGCTGTATTGCGATACCACGAGGACTAAAAAATTGAAACATATTAAACCTATGTAAAGAATTTTACTTTTAATGTGAATAGTTACCTTATTAAATCCAATCCTGCACTTCTTTCAGATGTTTTTCTAAGCTGCACTGCAGCAGAGCTCAGACGTGCATATGGTAAAATGTTCATTGTAGTATTCCGATATTTGCAACAAGTTATTGTCTGTATTTATACGAGTTCGAGTTGATGCATAAAGCAGTTACTTTTAGGCACATAAATAAAGGATCAAAATTACATTTAAATATTGTTCATTATGCTAACTTACAGAATAAAAGGGTAGACATAAATAAAAGTAGAGTAGACAATTTCAATCGCAACGGGGTCATGAAGCAGGTTTTGTAGAATTCAACTCTTATATTTTTAAGGAAATCATTTCATGCAAACTATTTTTGTTGATCACCTTGTATATATGCATTTGTAGCCATTATCCGGAAGGGCTGTGGAAATCTATATAAATGAATATAATATCATCTACAGAATTTTATATTTTTACCAGATCTGAAAGAGAATGCGTTGGTCTTGAGATCGGATAAACTTATAACGCCTTTGAATGAAACTGCTGATAGTATATTTACACATTTATTACGACGAAGGGGAATATGCATTGGAAGAAGGAGAAATATTATTTTTTCTTGCTATAATTCCTATTGCTAGTCGTCCTTTCGATGTAATACACAAGTAAATTCAGTGATGGTAAAGCCTTTATTTGGTTTGGCAAGGAGTTTAAATAGATTTTGTTAAAATACATACATACAAATAACTGTAACTGCTTGACAATAGTCTGTTGAAATGGACTTGCAGATTTTTTTGTATTCCTCAAAGACAGCAAGTTTTTACGGATGTACTGTGAACGGCACTTGTCTTGGCTGTACTGTGGACGGCACTTGTCTCGGAACTTGTAGACGGCACAAGTCCCAAACTTGACACGATAAATAATTATTACGTTTATTTAAGTTTTTAAATAGTTATAAAGTTGTATATAATTTTCCGCAGGTTACGACATAGTTAGGTTAGACAATATATACATTTTATAATTTTAAAAAAATTTCATGATAACGTTAAACATTTTTGCATTATACCCCAACAACGGCGACCATAGAAGCCGGCAAATGTTTGAAAATCGGTACAAAGTTGAGGATAAAATTACCTCTCATGTCGATGGGCTTAATCATGGCTCGATCTGGCTCGATCGTTGAAGACTACATCGGTGAAATCTATGTCATATTGTTTAATTCATCCAACCAACCATATACTGTTAACATGGGCGACAGGATTGCCCAATTAATCGTGCTACCGCTATTCCATCCTGATATACAATATGTAACTTCCCTGCAACTGACAATTCGAGGTCATAATGGTTTCGGATCCACAGGATACTGAATATTGCGACAAGCTGTAATCATATTCGAAATATAAAATGAAAATAAAATAAATAAAATAGAAAATGTTTACTGTGTATTTATTTCATTATAAGACTACGTATATTAATCATGCTCAAGCATTTTAGGTATAAATAGCCGAACAGTATTGCTAAATGTATCATTCGTTCATTCAAGATGGACACACAAGATTTGTTTTGTAAGTAAAATATCTGGCTCACAAAATATTTTAAAATAACATTATAAAACATCATTTAAATTTATTTTTATAAAACATTTTAGTCGACAATGATGCAATTGGACAAGTTGATTCTGAAATGAGGAATTTAGAACAGGCCATAGTGAACTATGGTAAAAAAACTCATCAACTGACTTAGACGAAGCCATTGGAAGAGTTGCTTCAGGGTCAGGAATTGCAGAACATGGGAAACATGCAAAGCGGCACTCGATATTGAATAGGTAATGGAAAAGGTTGGTTCAGGTTTTCCAGACATAAACAAAAAAAGAATAAATGACACGACTACGCATCCATTTCAAAATTTGTAAACAATTTTGCGGGAATGGGTGTTACATACTCAATTTGTCTTCTTCCAAAACTGGCAAAGGCCATTTGCCTGATGAAACGGCATGTTCGCCTAAATAAAGGTGACAATGTTAATATACAAACTTACAGGAAGCAAAGCTGAGGACTCCATTGTACCACCACACATTACTGGAGAGCATGCTCTGATTGATTTGCATGAAGAATCATTTGTGTTGAAGCCACTCTCCATAGGTTTGGACAATGGTTGGTACATGAATGTAGAGAAAAGAGGCTTGTATATAATAATGACGAGCATTGGAATAAGCGAAGGTCGCTTACATTACCCGTCAGTTTCATTAACGAGCTTGATGTTGGGCTTAATAACCCACAAGCATACATGAATAGAAATGTTGGATAAAAATGTAATGATAAATTATAAGTTTGAATAAAAATCAATTCTGATATAAAATCACCTCCTCTTTGTATGTAGCGACGCATTTATTAAATTCATTGCTCCGGTTCAACAATTAACTCATAAAATAACATTGGTTCGGTTCATGGAAGACAGTTCAAAGTACAATAAATTGAATAACTAAATTGTTTAAAAAAAACATCTCCACGATTATATTAACTTCATTGTTGGAATAATCACTTCATAAAATATCTACTAAAATTGTTTCGAATCATGCAGGAAATTTTTCATCAGTTCCAAGTAAAAATGAACCTATTAACATATTATTTTTCCAGGAAAAATTGTGCATACTTATATTACAACATTGATATAATTAATAACTATTGTAGGATACAGAGGATTTAGAGTCATTTCTTGGAGGCAATGATTTTATTTTGGAACATCCGCAAGGAGACTATCTGTGCAAGGAATGTAACAAAACATTTACCTGTCCAAGCAATTACATGCAGCATTGGCGAATATATTTTATTTAATATTTTCGATTATGTTTAAGGACTACACCTGTTTTTAGACTTACGAAGAAAAGACTTACGACGTCATTTCTCTTTTGAGTGGTGGAAGAGAGGAAAATGAAGATGATGGCATAGTGAATAGTAATCCGTTTTTTGAAACAAAAGCTCTGAAGGGTTATGTACGTAACTGCAGACAAAAAAAATAGAAAGCCTTTTGTAACGTTCAGCAATTACATGGAAAAAATTTTACTATACGTAAAGGCAATCATTTTAGATAACCTTAGATCATTACGTTCTATTAAATGTCAAATTAGTGTGACAGTTAAATTTAAAAGATTTATTAGAGAAAATGATTATGAGTACCAACAAAAACCTATACAGAGTTATGCACATGTTGTGTTGAATTCTCATTATTTTGATGAATTTATTAGTTCTGTTGCCTCCAAAATTGATAATACAATTTCCATTTTTGAACAATATGGTTCTGGGTGGAAATTTGATTTTGTGTTAGGAATGAATATTAGGGTAGGAATCTATCGTCCTTTTAAAGGAGGATGTAATTTAAGATTACCAACTAAGATTATAAATAAGAGGTGTGTAAGTGAATGTTAAAAGTTATGACAACAAATTCTCCGGCCGTTCTCAGCATACTTCATCCACCAGGAGCTGGGTTAGGGAATCGATACACATCATATTCTAAAAAGGTAGGGTCACTTAATATTACAGGTATACAATATGCAGTTGAGATAGGACATATACCGGTCAGGTGTACAGGCGTACAGGTCTGGCCCAATGGAGCTATGTTCCAGTAAGCCAGATCCACGTCCAGGGTTCTATCCCTGGAGCGCCTCAGGAATGTGTGGTGGTAGCCTTGTGCTGAGAGAATCTAGTTAGTGCCGTATCTTCGTGATTAGCACCGATTTGACTTGGTGTAATATGGTTATCTATCTGTGCCCTGTCTGCTGTGTGCGGACGTTCTGTCAGTTCGGTGTGTGTTACGAGTTGTACCTAACTACATGCTGGACTGATGGGACACACATATGTGGGAGGTGAGGCGAGTCGAGTACGGAACTCCAGTTGGTGCCCTGGGCGGATGTGCTCTCATGGCTCTGCCATGAGAGCACAATGCTGGTCAGTTGTGCAATATAAATTATCACCAGGACATAAGGATACCTGTCTGCTTTCATAATTTATCAGGGTACCATAGCCACTTCATAACCTCTGGTTTTGCAAAATATGGGGAAAAATTTAAGATTATACCAAGTAACAGCGAAAAATATGAGTTTTTCTGTTGACAATCTCGTTTTTATAGATTCATGTAAATTCCTACAAGCTCCTTTAGATTGTATTGTATTGCATTTATTTGTTTCCACATCTCAAGTCATAGAGTTATTATTGGGATTACATTTTCTTTGAAGGGTTTTCACAATTCATTCGTTTAGTTCAGAAATATAAGTAGTTAGTTTTGTTATCAATTATTTCTAACAAATTTCCAGTACATGTACATATACATATTTATTACAATACATTGAGATATACTCCATTAGCATTCATTCATGTTTATTAATTTTAAAGCTTAAATATATAGGTATTTTATTAATTATCGCTTATTGCCTTTATTACGTCATCTATGCATGACAGGTCACACACTTTTGATGATCTAGCATCGTTAATCATAATAGCTTCACACAATTGAGACTTTAGCAGGTACATTTTTATCTCACCCTTGAATACATTTTTACTTTTGGAGTCTTTAATATACTCGGGCAAGTCATTCCATATTTCACGAGCAACATTACAGAGTAGTCTGCTACCATATTTATTTTTTACTGATATGCTGCTATACACATCAGCTTTCTTCCTGGTATTATAATTATGGAGATTTGATCTCGATTGTAAGTGGTGTACAAAAACAACCAGGTTAAAACAACCAATCGGTAAGGAACCAAAAATTATGCCGGATAAAAAGCTACAAGAATAAGCGATCCAAAATTTGGCAGATGAACATAATAGAAAATTTTAGGAAACGATTATTATAAATCATTCAATCTATTTGAGTATTGCAGTTCCTTTTATACACACTCATCGCAGCTAGTCCAGTCCAGTCACACATGTTATATCCGACATTCTGTTCTACAACAAGCTATTTGGAAAAAATTATTACCTACCTATTTATGCGTAATAATCCTTTGAATGTTACTATGAATAACTACCAACTTACACTGTATTATTTTATTCTTACTCTTCAGCCTTACCCCAATGTTTTCTAATAAAACATCTTTCCATGTGCTATTGACGGATATGTTGTCCAGCAAAACTGTGCGATCGGTTTCCCATTTTGGCAGCTTCACTGTTATTTTAATGTGTATTAAAGTTGTATGATCCTGTAAAAAGATATAACCAGCAGACAGAAAATGAATGTTACACATAATGTAGGATTTCCTATCTAACCTACACATTGTAAACTAACTAAGAAGTTATGCAAATGAAACTTATAAACTTACAATTATATTCTCCTACCAAACAAACCGAACAATAATTATCTGGTATATTCAATATTTTTCATACTTAATTAATCCATGAAAATTTTTTTGTGTTTTAAAACGTAATCTATTTCAAAATTAGTTGTTAATGTCCTAACGTTATCAAATGAAAAAACTAATAAACAGGATGACAATAAGAAGGTACATTGAAAATACCCAACTTTTATTAGTGGATGAAGAAAATAAGTGATTGTCAACCGTACCATGATGAAGCGATGCAGTGGCTTGATAAAAATTATGATTACAAGATCAAGCGAATTGGATATGGAAACAAATGCCACAAAAGAATTTGGATGATGGTGGTGCTATTTCTGTTACAAACCGTATATATAAGTACATAGCATAGCAATTCGCTGCGGTGAAAGATTATGGAACCTTATCTTTAATACAAAAATACCTAATCAATTAAGTGTTAACATCCTCCTGCCTATGGCTTGCTAAAAGATAAAACAATGGCAATCACTGTGAATAAAAATGTGAAGTCAATATCTTATCTGCCAGCTATACAATTAAGTATAACAGGCTTAAATTTATATTATGCTCTGTTCATTATAATGTGGTTTACTTATTCGTTTTGTTATTTCATAATTACACTATGAAACATGCAGTGGGCCTTAGTAAATTGACTATAACTCAATATTATGCATACATGCATACAGAAATCATCAAATGTATGTATTTATAACAACAAAGTTAGAAGAAACGGCAGTATATAATATGATACGCCAATGCAGAGAAAAAAAGGCGAACCTTAACAGAAAACTCGCTCTTCAAAATTACTCTGTATATATGGTTTTGGCAGAAACACTAAAAAGTTAACATTATTTTAAAAATCAGTATCCACTTATTTTAAGCTGGAAGCTATATGCACAAATTATTTAGTAAAACTATTACAAATATAAAAGGTACCCTTGTTTGCATTATTGACAAATTAATGAAACTTTTTATATGTGATCTACTATACAAGTTTAGTATTTAATGCATAATAGAAGCTGTCAGCAACGTTTTTTAATTGCATTCATAGCAGGACCAGAATGCAATGTTTCTTACTGCAAAAAAAATGCATAGTAGGAGCAGTGTTTCTAATTCTTCTAGAATAAGTCTGCATAGTTCGAAGAATTTTGCACAGGACCAATTTCAACCCTTTTCTAAAGTTTTTGCATACATAGTTTGGTCCACCTTCGTTAATACGTTCGGGAGTTATGTGTGTATACGGGCGTACGGACAGAATGTGTGAAACTATAGCTAGCAGGCTCCCCAGTGGGCGAGCTAAACCACAATTGTGATTAAACGAATAGAAACGGACAAATTAAAGTAAGCTACTATAGTATTTGGCTGTTGAAAATTTTGTCTGAAATCTGTCTTGTCTTGCATGGTTGATATACGTTGCATTTATAATAATAATCCTATGATATAACACTCTCTTCGAAGCTTTAACTTAATCCATCCTTTCTGCTATTAAAGCCTTTAAATGGTTTTTTCCTCAGAAATTAAAAGTGGAATTTTCTGACCCAAAGTGTATTTAATAATACTACATGAGTAATTATTAATTTATCTCTGAGAAGTTAAAAATGCGCTTTACAGCTTGATAGATTGTGTTTTTTTCTCAGAAATTAAAAATGCACGAAGACGAACTACCTGTAAACACAGGACTATTCTGTAAAGCTTACTACATAAAACCGCAATTTTGATAAAATGGATAGAAACGAAAAAATTAAAGTAGGATATTATAGCATTTGGCTGTAGAAAATTGTATGTGAAAAATCTGTCGTGTCTTGCATGATATGTGTTACAATGGTCATAATAAACATATCGTTTCTGTCGATACTGTCAAAGAGAAATGATTTAGTTTTGAAATCAAAATTGAATATTGTAGTTATTGAAATGTAAGATTAGTGTCCTGAAGGAAATGCTTATTGGTGAAAGAAAGTAAAAGGGAATAGAAATGAAAAAATAGCAGGTTTATTTATTACAAAGGAAATTGTAGACGGATTTAACATATCACAGGGGAATCAGGAGAGTTGGAGAAGAAAAGAGATCGAGATGTTACTCTGCAGAGGATTACATTAGGCTAGATATGTTAACGGCAAGTACATATGTACAAGTATACACATAGTATCCAATTCTTTGGAGGATGCATTAAGAAAGTGTAGCTCGTGTCATGGCTCGTACTAATATCTGAGCATCTGTAAAATAGTTATTTATATGTGTGTCTCTTGCCAAAGTGGGATAAAAGTAGGGGAATAGAAAACTTGAGAAAAAATAGGGAAAGATATGGGATTTGATGAGAGAATTGAATGGTTTGTGTCTTGTCAATGGGATCCTGGAGGGTTTTACCTCACAATCACCACACACACAACACAACAAGGCTATTTAACGACTCCACATAAATATAAAGCAGTCAAATCCACAATATTAGCTATAGCCACCCATTAAAATACAAAATGTATATATATACCTGCACTAAATTAGTATCTATGCAAGTATGTATAGTTTTTGTATAGTAAGAGATGAAGGAAATAAACGAAGGGATTTGATGTGCTCATAATATAGGTGTGACAATAAGAGCTCTTAAGCTTTAAAATAAATGTAGGTACCCACCTCTAATAGCCGTACAGGTATAGTGTACATATCCATGTGTCCCTCTGTTATTTGTGTTCAAGAATGTTTTTACAGGGAAGAAAGAATATAAAAAGTACTTGCTGCTGCGTTATTTTCTGTTGATTCTGATGTGGAAAATGGAAATGGGACAAAAACAGTCACAAACAACAAAAAACCTATTTTAGCTATAATATGATCTTTTATTTCCAGAAAGCATTGGCTATGCTTATATGCATGGAACAGAACAGAACGCGCACAACGCACTAGATCAGATCAGATCAACGGATATCCAAATCATATACATAACTCATAGGCATTTTTCTAAACTGTTCACCCAACAGCATCAGTCTGATCTTTATCCGCTCCTTTCTAATAAATGTTCTTTAGAAATAGCACAAAAACTCTGGCTCGATCTCTAATGTAATTTATGCATCGAATTATTCACCTTGTGTTATTCTGTTTAGCTATTATAGGTGAGCTGAGCACGAGAACGGCGTGCTTCCATTTTTAGGCTTTTTTTATTCTAAAATATTTCTTCCTCCTTTATTCTTTTTAGTCCCTTTTTGAACATTTTTATAATCCATTTTTATAAAGGGGGCAAGCTGCTATCTTTATAGTCCTTCTGAAGTTCTGAACATTATTCATAGAGACATAAGAACTTACCATGTTACTATTATCTCTCCAAAAAATTTTTTTTCGTTTGGATTTTAATGTGTTGTTTTGCTTGTAATGTAGCTAGCAATTAATAGTGTCGAATATGAGACAGCGAGACAGGCCAATTATTAAATGTATAAATGTAAATATTATTATTAGCAGTCTGGATTGGAATAAAATTGGAAAGATTTACAATAAGATGAAATCGCACAAAACTTTTCCATATCAACTTTGCAGGTAACCGTAAGGGAAACATATTTTATGATATTATTATTTATTAGTTCGACAGACCATAACTAGCATACAATATAACTGTTGCCCGATGCAAATATTTACATAGGTAAGTAGAACTTATGCAAGCAAAATGAGTAAAATAAAGTGAGAGAAATAAGTATAGATAGAAAATGCATTATAAATTAAGAACTAGACTATACTCACCAGAGTAGCCAAAAACAACAGTAAGTAAAATACATAAAAAATAAGTAATTAGGTAGTGGTAATTAGTGGTAGTGTGTTTCACAGAACAAAGGAGTATAGTATAACATGTGTGAGGGTAACAAAGATCGTAGATGCATATTTCACAAGTATAAAAACACGGGATGACAATAAGTTTACTATATAGTAAAGATAATAAATTGTGACTCTTTACTGCGCATTTAAATAATTGCTGGCAGATCATTGTTTCACAAATACAAATTATGGAGTCTTATGAACTCTTGTATCAAAAAATGTGACGAAATAATTCACAATTGAAAAATAGCAAGTGAGCTAAAAAAGAAAATGTAAAAAAGTAATCCATGGAGTTCTAAGTGTATAATAATATGTAATGGTCAATACATAGAAGTAGATAGTGACCAGGTATACGCGTTTAATACGGATAAGAAGAGTGACAAAGGCACCACATGACTGTGACCGGAGTGGAGGTATTTATTTGTTGTCTATTTTATCTTTATTATGCTTCGGATTGCATTGAGCAGAGCATTGGGGTAGATAAAAGAGATTAGGATGCATTTGTTAGTAGGTTAAGGATTGAAAAGGCAACTAAGTATAAGAATGAAGAAACAGTTAAAAGCTGAAATATGTACAAGACATTCCAAGTGACAGGGCGAGGACATATGGCGAGAAATGCTAAAATACTTATACATTTTAAACAGTCTCTAAGAATGTATACTCATGTCAACTATTACAATTACACGTATGTGATCTACTACTGTCTTCATACACCGTAATTCCCTAACCTATGCCACAGTAGAAGAGCTTAAAATAAACGACTCGACTGCTTTATTCTACTTTCCTTTTTACAAGACATCAAGGCAACGGACAAATAAACGAAACTAAGAATTCAACATAATACATCATACTAGATGATTAAGCCCGTATTCGGGCTAGGTGTCTACTAAACTAGTAGGTGTATACTATCAGAAACCTTACCGGAAGTGCCAAATCGTTGCCCGGATAAGTAGTTCAATTTTCACCTGCCATTTTCAATTATAATTGTTCCCTTCAAAGTTTAATTTTGCCATGAAAAGTTTATTTCTTACTTGAATAGCTTAATTTTTACTCGAACGATTTATTTTGCCCTAATAGTTCATGCAATTTTTACCCCGATAGTTTAATTTTACCCGGATAGCTTAATTTTTAGTCGGATAGTTTAGTTTTTACCCGGATAGTTTAATTTTTACCCGGACAACCTTAATAGTTCATGCAATTTTTACCCCGATAGTTTAATTTTACCCGGATAGCTTAATTTTTAGTCGGATAGTTTAGTTTTTACCCGGATAGTTTAATTTTTACCCGGATAGTTTAATTTTTACCCGGACAGTGTATTTTTACCCCAGTAGTTTAATTTTTGGCCCGATAACTTAATTTTTACTCGGATAATTTAATCCTGGAGTTTTCTCCGAAATAATACCAACCCGACACGTACTGAAATAGCAAAATGATAGTGTAAAATTCAATAATATACTATAAATGAAGATTGGTGATGGTGACGTGAAGTGAGGTGGCCCTAAGAGGTCCACCGATACATTGCATCATCACGTGCCGCTTATTGTGAGGAATACAGATAAGTAGTTCAATTGGTAGGGAAATGCACAAGAAGCTATAATAAATTATGGTTATACTATTGTAGTAAGAAGTGTAAGTATAAGTGTCGGTCGTAGGTATAGTATGCCTGTAAAAGTGGTCAAAGGAGCATATCGGTTACATTAACACACAAACAATAATTCAAAGAGACAGAAAGAAGGAGAGCAGACAAAGTTTATATCTTCTGGTCAGAAGCTCAGAAAAGCTAGGCATTTCCACACCAAGTTCATATACAAAAACAGTTAATAGTGAATTATATATTGATGATATATTATACATATGTATGCATTTATGTGTATAATCCGAGTGCTCGTGTGCTATGATAGTAAAGTACAGTTACTAGATGGTTGTTTAAACAGTTATGCTACTGAAATTCTTTTTAGGCTATTTTCACTTTACGGAATCGCCCCTCTAACTTCCTATATATCCATAGCTCTACTTATAAACGACATTGGAATTTATTTTCTAAGACCAGCTTAGAAATTTTTAGCCCATTTCTAAAGTCAAGTCGACTACAGATAAAAGGGTAGAACAAATGCTTCAACAGTGTGTGTATAATGAAATTGGATAAGAATGCTAAGAATGCTCTGCTCAAAACTATGCAAAGTAGTAGATATATGAAAATACAAATATACATAAAGTATATGATAGGTACTATTTAAATAGGGAAAATATATCTGTACAGTTAAGTAGAACAATATTCCTCAGGCCCTTTCACAAGTTCAAACTTCAACATGCTTTAAGATTTTTCTATTTCTGTGTTTTGCCAAAAGCAAAATAATTACGGAAATGGAGGATGTAACTGTAACCGTTTTTGAGTGATAGCTTTCTATCTCCCACACCGGCGGTCGCTATCTCCACCAATCCCTTTGACATTTTATTCTGGGCACTGTGCTGCTGAAAGCCTTTCTGTCATGTCTCCGACTATTTTATGATTTTCAATCCAGACAGGTACATCCTTACGCTGTATAGGTGCATCACGAATTCTCCCGTTATGTTTACATTTTCCTGTGGATAATAATACTAGAGTACTATTCTATTTACTACGTCTACTACAAACTCACTAGAACACTAGAATACTTTTCCTACTGTTTCCCAATCTATTAAATCCATAGTCTTGATGCAGTTGCATTTTATAATGCCACAAGTTTTATTGCTGCAATCTATGATTGCGATTCAAAAGTACGGCTTGGTAGGTAGGTACTTTACATTTTCCATTTAATTGGAGTATGTTTACAGTGTGCTTAGTGCTTACCCTGCACAAAAATGTAAACTTATTTTACAATTCATTTCACTTCACCTATATAACCCGTGGTATGCTGTATAAGAAATGGGTTACTATATTTTAATTATTTTGCCACATAAAACTAATAGCTTGTTATTAAGGTTCTGTGAATTCTCCATGCAATTAAATTAAATCCATCAATTTTATTTTATGACTTGCTTTGCAGACTTTGCACACTATAATGTAAATGTACCATGGGATTCCTAATGACTCTCCTAATCACATCATAATATTCTATTTATTTTGCATAATATTTGCAATGTAAGAAGATAAAAATAGAATTCAGCAACTCTCAGATCTATGTAATCTATCAAATTATCTATTAACAATAATTACATTTAACTCACAGAATTTTATTGTTGGACGATAGAATAATATAATAAATGTATGATTATGCGGTGCACGAACTACGAATGATCTACATTTGACAAGGAGATACACAAATATACATACATATATCATAGACTCTTTTACATTTCTCTGACGTGTAAGATTGTTGTAAAAGCAATGTATGAAAAGCAGAATTATGGCATTATTTAAGTGTAGTCTGTTACGTAAGGAAAGAATAATGTTTTGGGACGCGTGGGCTTACACTGAAATTCATTCTAACGTCAGTCAACCTTCGGTGCATTGCTATTTGCTACTTTTTGTTAGCTTCAATAACAATGATAGTGTCATGTGGGATAACTTCTATTCTATCCACAGATATACTTATCCTGTGAGGGCGGACAATCTATTGAGTAATGTTATTCTTGAATCCAGAGGAGCGATAGGCACGAGATGTGGAGGAATAAGCTTGTCAACTTTAATTCTGTCACTTGACTTTTTCCGGTTGTCTGCCTCTCAAAGGAATTGGCAGCCGTGGATAAACATGCAGAGAGGTTCTTTAAAAAACCATTCTCACTTTTCTTGCTCGCTCGTCTGGAAAAAAACTTTCTTATGTCGACTTTCTACAGAAAGATCACTGTAATTGGTATAATATGAATGAAGTCATGAAAAGTCACATGTCCCCACCCACAGCGTAAAATTAAGACGAGTCCGGTACACTGTGCACTATAAAAATTATCCAAGTAGACAGACGAGAATTTGCTCAGCATAAGTATTATCCTGCTATCATCACCTTAAACATTCAAATTCCTTTCAATCCAATCATTTCTCCATTCACTTCTGCCAAAATCTCCCCATTTCTCAATCCACTCAAATCCCTCCTCAAAAAATACAATGACTTCATTTCTTCTTATTATTCAATTATTTTTTTTAAAGTTCTGACAAAATGTGAAGGAAATTCATTTTTTCGTTGACCCATTTAACACTGTAATGTTTGAAAAAATTTGTGCTAAATTGGCTTTTGCTGTTGTGTATAGCGTATGCATGCTGATTTAAGGATTTAAGTGAATTGAGAAAATGGGGAGTTTTGGATAGAATTAAATTGAAAAAATGAGGAGATTTGGATAGAATGGAATTGGGAAAATGAGAGGGTTTGGATGTAAATGAATTGACATGAAAGATGTTCATTTTCTATTATCTATATCAATAAAGAACAGTTGAGATTTTTTTAACAAAATCATATGGGATTATATTGTATGTAGGACCATTTGAAAACATATTTAATAGAGATTGTTTGTACATGGCTTTCCTAATTACATCATAATCTTCCATTTGTCTTCCATAATATTTGCCAATATTATAAATCGAAAACTGCGGATTATTTCAACTGATCTATGGAGTTTACATAACATTATAATAATATTTAGCTCGCAGAATTTTAATGTTGGACTATAGCACACTCATTTTCTATTATTCAAAAAAAGCTTTTATGTTATAGCATTATTGGAGCATTTTTGAAAGTTGTTTACTGTTATAATCCAATTGCTGTTTTCACATTATCATTCTCGTTGATGTTGCATGTAGTAAATGTGCATAAAGTTTATTTTCTGAGTTGTTAGTATTCATTAAGCTGATTAGAGTAATAAGCGTGATTAGCCCATGCAGCCCATCCATCCCTCCCAGCCATGCAAAGGCAGGGTATTATGCTACAGGAGAAAAGGTGTATTGACTGTGTGGAAAGAAGTAACTCGTCGAGAGCATAGGAGAATACGGGTTTCTTTAAATGAACACACACACATCAATAAGTGTTTAACTAATTACTAGTCTCAATTAGTGTTGTTTACACTATCTTTGTTCCTGTAAATATATTCACTTTTAGCCAGTTACGAGTGTTGCACTCAATTAACTCAATGTTAGTATTTCTTGAGCAACACGGAAAAACGATTAGAAATCATCATCTTTATTAGAAAACTAAGTAGACTAGTAGTGGACTTGTACAAGTAGTAGACTGCTTCATGTGGCCAGTGAGTGAGTTGCTATTTGCTAATGAATTCATTAATTTTGTTTCTAACAAATTAACTACTGTAGTTAGTTAACTCCAGCATTAACGAAAGGTACACACCTATTATAACGGCAGAAAACAGTGCGCTAGCGAAACAAACCATTTTAAAACGGATATAATATATATCTGAGTTCCGAAAAAAGAAAAACAGTTAGCTTTCAGAAATTCGAAATGATATGACTCTGTTACTTATAAAATGCTATGAAAGTATACAAAACTCTAACAAAATATCTAAGAGCAATTCAAATCGATTTAAAACAAGAGTATAGCCAGATTTCCGTGTAGCAGAAGAGGGTCACCTCTTATTCTTAAATACATATAGAAACTCGAACGAAAATAGTTCCCTTTGAGGCTGTTAGAGACCAAGAAAATGTTTATACTTTTGCTAGAAAGGAGAAAAAAATGGTATTGCCAATGAAAAGCACGTATAGTCATCCAATGGGAAAAATTTTGGGTAACCGGGGACTATAAATGGGGACAAGAATGTACCGAATTTAATTCCAGGATAAGTGAAGGTTCATAAAACAATCGTACTTCGTATTTTATAGAAATTATTTGGGCTTTCCCATTGCCCACCAACATTTATTGTTGTAATTCAATGATCACTCTACGGACGGACGGACAGAGGTATACTAACAAGATATGAACATTAACTATCCTAATTATACATGCAGTACTTACTTAACTTGTTATCTTCTGTAGGATATTTCCTCGTCTTTAACAGAAGTCATAATCTCATGATTCAATTTAGTGGTGTAATTGACTGTCATCTCATACTCAACTCATGTCATAAGTAAGGAAAGTGAATTGTTTTTATATTTGTGCACATTAGGATATGTTTACCATTTGTCTTGTCCCTCATTTGTTATTAGTGTGGACAGGGAAGGAAAGTTCCAAAAGTGACCATTAAAGACATCATACGTTATAAGTTTTAATTACGGATCATAGCCATCCTCAGAGTCAATGTCGCTACGTTATACTATAGATATGAATTTCATGGTGTTATTACCAATAAGCGCGTATCATCACACAAGTTTGACCTAATTTACATATAGCATCACACGGGGTTCATTATTTTGAAAGGGATGAGCAGTGGTGGTGAGTGTTATTATCATATTTGTTAGTTAGTTGCTATCATTTATCTCACTTATGCAACATAACACACACAGTCAGAAAAGACTCAGAATGATGATAAGTAATAAAGCTTGTCTTAAAATGGAAAGTTGCCCAAACAATTCCAAACAACAAACGACGATTTCCCATCATGCTAATTACTCTAAGGTAATAAAGAGGAAAACACATCGTAAATTGGCTTACACTACATAATGTAAGTAATGTACCACCAGCAGCAGTCTAATTTATGAAGTATAATGCACAAGGCTCCGTTGGCATTGTTTTTCCTTTAAGTGCTTTATTGGTAAATACGAAATGAACACACACAAATTAGCTGAACTTGTTTGTGATGAAATCTCTGGAGAGATTCAACCGATTTTACTTTCAATGATCTTTTCAGCCAAAAACAAGCATATATTTTACATATAGTACAAATTACAAATACGTATAGTGATCCCAGATAGTTTAATCTAAGTTGAACTGGATGTTATAGTCATTGTCATTGCGCGTAGAAAATATCGAAGTAGCTGGACTGCTTTGCCAGGGAATTGTGAAGATAGGCTCCCCGATTGTTTTCATATTAGAATTTCACTTTTTTTCACTGGAGAAGGGGGGACAAGCGACATTTTAATTTGAAAACGTCCGGAGGAGCCTATACCTCCCTACACTCAATGGCAATAGTACAGCTACCTTGAGAAAATATAGAGTTACGAATTTTTGAATTGCATGATTCTATTTTTAGTGAGTATTTACTATGCTATATCTTTGTGCTTCATAGAAATGGTTATAGTAATGGTCTACTTTTACTGATGACGAAGTAGGTGGAAAGCAATATAATGCCATACCATAGGATATCAAGTATCAACTGCATATAATGGACAATTATACATATAGTGTGAATATGAATAATATGTAAGCCCTATAAGCTTAGTCGGCTATTTATTCACTCCTCTCATTATCAATCGTCTCTGTAAGGTTGTTATACTTAATAGGATAGAACAACACACTCTTTGTAGTGATAAACAAAGATGTATCTATGAGTGCTGTAATATGTAATATATGGTAGGTGGTAGGTATAGTAAGTAGTAATCAATCTTCAGCAACTTAAACAGAGTTGACAATTGACGAAAACAGAATTAGATAGTCTCAACTTTCAGGAGATAACCAATTTTCTGTCATATGCGTGTAAACGGGCAAAGGGTCGACTTTAAACTATATAATAGGTACCTATCTACATACATGCATGTCACAATTTCTGTTGTCTGTGCTCATTTTACTAGTTCAGAATAGATTCGACTATCTCCCCAATTAGTTCTCCATCTCCTTAAACATTGCTGATGAAAAGTGCACAACTTTGATACTATGTACATCCTCCTATGTATTTACTCATTCATTCAGACTCATGTAGGAGGAGGGCAGAGATGAGATGCGAGATGTCAAAAACAATCTTGGGTGGCTCTAGTCTATTTGTACTCTAGCAAACTACCCAAGTTTCTTGGCAATTGTGTTGACTTTTATTTATAATACCGATATGGACAACTTTGTAAAAGAAATAGCATGAAAGTTCAGCATTGGCAAGAAAGAGTGGTAAAGTGCATGGTAAATGGTAATTATTATATTATTATGTATGTAGACACAGTTTAGTGTCCGGGTGTTTGTTGGATTGTAAACACTGACCTAGGATTCGAACTGCTTATTAAGCTGTCTACGTTACGTACAAAATTGTCTCTACTATATGCATGTAATAAAGAGGGCTAGTATGTAAGAATGAAAGGGAAAACAAATCCCCTGCCGCTTTACACTACTATAATTTATAGTTGCATGAAGCTAAAACAAAAAAAATCTAAAATGCACATATCTGTACGCTTCGTCTTACCACACACACGCACATTTGCATTTTCATTATGCTATGCCAAATATACGGATCCGCAACCGATGACAAACGCGAAATTATTTAATTAGTTGTGTATCTGCAGGCTGGAAATATGCAAATAATATGTGTAATGTTAAATCCCTCGTCATTTTGTCTCTACATGCATATTATTATATCTATGCAATAATTATACGATAGATACAAGGTCAGAGGATCCTGTCACAAATTGAGACTTAAGCTACCCACATGCACATTATATAATTCTTACGCAAACGCCTCAATATAGTATGTATACCAGTATATGAATAGCAAAATCCATTCCATCCTTTATGTTTTGTCTTGATTATGAAAATGGAAAGAAATCTGTCCTAGGTGATATTATACTGGCTATGGGTGAAAATGAAAGTGGAATTGCATTGGGCTTCTTTTTCGTAAACGGTCAGTTAGTTGAAATCTGTGAGATCATCTTCCTAAGATTAACTTGCTGTGTGTGTGGAAGCCGTTTGGTCATGTAATGCAGGATGAGAAATTTGGGTCTCCTAAAGGCACACGGTCAATTTAGCCTTAGACAGCGATTAAAATCTCAGAAATCGGACACCTATTCCTCTATTCACGGCATTACGTGGCAGTTAAGCACGGAGACAGAAAAACATGTCATGTGCTGTGGCTGTGGTGTAGTTCCCCTTTGTTTCTTACGTTTCTCGTGCCTTGCACCAGTTGCACCACCAGAAGCATTTCATCTACATGAAACTATACGAGACTTCACGCTTTTCTCTAATATTTCCTAAATAAATGCAATCCAGATGTGATAAACTGTTTCTGCAGTCTAAAATGATATCTGAAGAAATAGTACAATGATAATATGAGATCTAGATAAGTCCTAATAGTACGGAGGCAGACACAGACAGAGGAGAGGTAATTTGTAAAGGTGACTCTGTGTCCTGTGGGTAAATGGAGACTGTGGTTTTGGGTAGGAAGGAGAACTATAAGCACGTGTTTCTATTGCACAATCTTCTTCCTCTAATCTTTCCAACATCCTAAAGTCCTAATCACTTGACAATGGCTTATTTATTACTGACATAATGTTATTTCATAGACTTTACTTTAGTCCGGCCTGCCACAATGCTATGCGTTCGACATGACATGACTACATGACACACACTGTGGGATCCTCAAATTAAACAGACGAGATTACACCACAATAACTGACCAGGAACATTATAATGCCCGCTAATATTCTACTAAATACACAACGAGATTATTAACTTTTCTATGCTTTCCTTCCTTTATGCTTTTGAAAAAATACGTTGTGAAATCAGTTTGAGAAAATATGACATCTTGTTATTATTCTACTCTACTCAATTGCTACTGCAAGAGATTCATTTTAAATGCTCCATTGTGCTATTGTGTAAGTAGAAGCTGATCTCAAAGACTTTCAGACTAATTGAGACTGGTAGCCTGTAGGCTGTAGGTATATTATCCTCTCTTTTTTCAGTAATATTGCGTACTATGGTAAAACTACAAATGCTACCACTACTTAAGTATAAGAAATTAAATTAAGCTCGCTAAATATCAGGCTAACGGCTAAATGTGTATTTATGTGACCAAGTGACCACACTGTGAGAACGTAGAAAAATCGAGATGTATGATATATAATCTTATCTGACCCATCATCGAGCATCGTTACAATCTATAAGTGAAGTTTTGAACTTTGAAGCCATTCTTGTCACAATGAAATATATTATGACTGTGGTGATTGTCAATATTAAGTATGTATGCCCAAGTAGTTTGACATGACACGTCTTGAATTTTACTCATGCCACTACGAGTATACTGCTATTATAGTGTACGGATTGAATGAATAAATGAATTATGTAAATTAGCTACCCCGGTATGTACAATAAGCGTGTGGATGTATTATTCACGTATGTTCCTATTCAAATATCGTGTCTGTAGGTAGACATTCGTTGTGACGTTGTGAGATGCAAGATGTAACTGTAATTTTATAAAGCCGAGACTCATTTTTAGTTGGGAAAATTACCATTACGAGGAAATCTTGTCATTTCAAATGACACATGCGCTATAAAATTTTTAAAAATATGAAAAGAAAAGAGAGAGAAAGTGAGTCACGTTAAAATTCCATTTTACTACGGACGTCTAACAAGAATACAGAGATTTCATTGATTATCTTATTTACGTAAAGACATTTATAAGTGAGACGGTTAGAGCTACATGCTTATACATCACGTTTCTTCCTTAAAGACATTACTGTGCAGTTGTACATTTGTATATTATGTGCAAAGTGCAAGCATCAATACTTATCGTTATTAAACTTGATTAAACGTATTCTTGGTTCACTATGCATCAGATCTAGATATGAGACACACATTTCATAACTTTATAACCTTTTTAAGGTAGATACATTCTTGTTTGGTTCTTGGAGATTCCCATAACATAATAACATCATACTTAAGGCTGATTTATACTGATACATCAATATATTCAATTGATTTATTTTAATATTTTAGTTGTAAGTTATTTTCAAAACGCTTATTTGTGTCATGAGTTATCCACATGCACATTTTCTTACACCAACGCCTCGGTAATACTGAAATATTAAAGGTAGCTACGTATTTAACATGCAACATAACGTAAATACAACTAAATACTATTAAATCTTGCATTTTACATTGCAGGAGCTAATTCCGACTAGTTTAGTTGACGAAGTCTTCAAGCTATGCTCAAAAACTCCATGTTAAGATCTCTTAAAAGAATTTCGTGTTTTGACACTATTACATAAATAGTGTTTGAATGTTGAGCACAAAATTAGCCATCCGGAAGACTACACAGAAGCAACAAGGGGGGAGAGAGAATTATTTTGCATTCTAAAAAGAGGACAATGTTGTCAGGCATTATTACCTTATACGATGTGTACAGAAATTATTGTCTGGTATTTAGTCCACTTAGGTATTAGTAGTTCAAGTAGTCACAGATTTAAGGTTATTATATTAAATAGTTAAATTACACATGTAATGCTTACATAAGGGAATTAGGCTTAATACAATTATTATATACACTTTAACAACCATTAAGGATCACAAATTCATAAACTTATTCGTTAAGTAGGTAAGGAACTATTTGCGCTTGTAAGATTTCTACCATTACTTCACTTTGTAAAGTGAACATATCGTTTGTTGTCAATTTCACCGAAATTCCACAAATAAAAAGACATTTTTCGACCAGTTAATTTACACAAGTTTTGGAAAAATGTCAAATTAAAATGCAACTTACATTAATACGCTGATTATTAATGAAAATTTTGAGATTACACTTGGTTTCTACGAAATAGCTATTCAATATCTCTATTCTTTAAAATAGCACATTAAGTACATCAAGATATCGACACGTAAACTTTAGGCGAAGGAATTATTATACTTTGGAACAGGTAAGGTACACCGGTACACTAGAAGGAAACAGTCTGCATTTAAGGGACGCAAATTAAAATCATAAATCTGGTCAGTCGTAAATTAGCATCATCATAATAGTGACCTAGATATTTTTTACTATTTGACTTGTTCTTTATTGAACAAATAACCTGTTGGATTTTTTTGCCTACATTCATCCCTTGATTTATTCGGTGATATTTCTTTGTACTTTGATATTTAGTTCAAAAGCCACTACTAGTGCAAACATTTCTTGGAGTAGTGGTAAATTTCATTTAGTTACTGATACACAGGGAACGTTTATCGTTTTTGAAAATGCAATTACAGTACATTGAATTGAATGTGGATTCGATTATTCGACATCGTCAATATAATAATAATTTCGCAAGATCATAAAACACACAATTAAGGATAATAAGTAGTCTCACACTTATTTTTTATCTGCTGACAGTACACAGTAAGGACTTAATGTTTTTCTTGTTTAATTTAATCCGCATTATCTTTGTCCCATTGTCTTAAAAACTCAGCCACATCTTCGTGACCAAACCTTTCTGCATCGTCTAAAGGCAAATGTCCCCACCTGAAACACATCAATCAGTAAAATTAACAAAACTGAGCAAAGTACGTTTTAATTTAAATTAATTTAATTAATAAATTAATTAAAACACTTTTAATATTAATGTATAAAAAATAGAAACCTGTCAATTGGTTTGTGAGAGACACTGCAATGCCTGAGAAGATACTCGACGCACTCTAAGTGACCTTCAGCAGCGGCTAAATGAAGAGCAGTTCTTCCATCGTAGTCAGAAGCACTCATATCCATTCCTGAGAGGTGGTGGCGACGCATGGATGTCACATCTCCAGATGCAGCAGAGAACAATAAATTGACGATATTCAAACCCTTGGTTTCATAACGATGTCTTCTGGGGTCGACTTTGTGTGACGCGTGTCTCAGATTGTCATATTTGTGGAAATTAAAAACTTCGACAAGTTCCTGAAATTATCATATGATGTTTAAATCGTTCTACTCAATAATTATGGAAAAATGTAAGAAGAATACGTAATTATACAGCATACCTGACAAAGCGCAACACCCCGGACGGTATTACCTAAAGCATCTAACGGTGGACTCCAAATTGTCATTCCCAACACATTCGGGACAACCAAAATAATGGAGCCACTGACTCCTGACTTAGCCGGAAGTCCAACTTTGAAAGCGAATTGTCCAGAGTAGTCGTACATGCCACATGAATGCATCAAAGATAAAACATCCCGCACAGAGTCTGACTTCAACACCTTCTCTCCACTAATTGGACATATGCCTCCGTTTGCCAGAGTGGCTGCCATCACCGCTGTCGTTTCGCAATTAGTTTCCATACTACAACACTTCAAATACAAAAAATAATTTAAAGAAAAGAAATACTAATTGAAATGTTCGAATTTAAAAATTAGCTACTGACCTGGAAATAATAATCCATACATTCTTTTAAATTGGTTCCCTCAGGGAAGCATTTATGTTCTCGCATATAAAATCCGAGTGCATAATTACGATCAGCTGCTTCACGTTCAGACAAAAATACTGCGTTATTAAATCCAACGTACTCTCCTCCTCCGAGTCTCTACAAATTTGGGAAAGTGAAAAATATCAATAATTACATCATAATTATCTAAAAAACAATTGAATATGGTTAAAATAATAATAATTGCAACTTTACCTTAAAATAGTTCTGTGTATAGTCAAATTTTTCAGCAAGGGTCATTTCTGGTCGGACCATTGATTTTAATAAGGAGCAAACTATAATGGCACCCGCATTCACCATACGGGTTGTGTGGTTTCTCTTAAAAAATCATAAATAATTATTATTTGCTATTAAGCCTTACTGACATTAATTTAGATAATTAAAAAAACTAATTAGTTTTCTACGAGAATTTATTCATGTAGTTTATAATAAGTTTAATAACTGATTCGTAAATATTAAAATAAAAATGTAGCTTACTATTGTAATCGAGAACGAGTTCGTTGAACATTCTACCCGAAGGTTCTTGGCCAACATATTGATGAACGGTTTCTTCTACCAAGTTCATTTAGAGCGATAGCATATCTTTGGAAAAAAAAATGAAATTAATATTTTTCTTTTTTGTGACTGCAAATCAAACATTTGTTTAGCTTACGTGAGAGGCTTGGAGCAGGATTGAAGAGTAAAAGGGATGTTGGTATCTCCTATAGAATATCGTTGGCCATCGATTGTACAGATGGACACTCCCCAGAAGTTCGGATCGACACGAGCCAGTTGTGGAATGTAAGCAGCAACTTTTCCTCCCGTAACATTCTTACATTTCATAAATAGTTCGTCGATTTGATTGCAAAAAGTTGGGAATTCCGGTATGATGAACTGTTGCCGAAATGCCCTCGAAATGAGAACTATATTGTCGGTTATGACTCTTTTGAATGTTTCCTGATCCAGACGGAGAGTCTCTACAGAGCCTATATTCCTTTTCGGAAAAGCTATTTCTTGCTCTTTGTGAACAATCTTCAAATTTTCAAACAATTCGTTTAATCTAGGATCTTTTTTTCTCAATCCGGTTTTCTCCAGGGCCTACAAATATAAAAATCTTCAAAAGAACACCGGCATTTCAATGCACATAATAAATATAAAAAAAGGAATAGGCGAATGTTAACTTACGGACAGAAATTTTCCGACAAGAACCATATCTTCGTCGCGGTCTTTGAACATATCAAATATGAGGTCGTCCACATTTCGATGAGCCTGCACTTGCTCTCTGACAAAAAAAACAAAGAAATATTTTCAAGATAAGTCAAGTAACATTTAATTATTATGGGTAATTTAATTATTAATCATCATTATAATATAGTTAATTAATAATTCACAATAAAATCTACTCTTTCTACCGGGGACGATAACGATAACTTGATTTTTTTTCTCTATTTTACATTAGGACTATTCCCGCTACTTTAAAGAAACTTAACTAAAGAAACAGTGTAAATATTTGCTTATTATGAACATTAATATCCTCTTGAACTCACGATTCGGAGGATGTTCGAACATTTCTAATTGATGGAGTCATATTTTTAACAAAAATTGAGTCTTTTCTGGGAAAACGGAGACTTCTTGGCAAGGGATTCAGACGAGTGTCGTCTTCCTCATCTTCTTCATCTGTTTCCGTTTCTTTTCCAAATGTGATTTTTCTCTGATTGATATGATTTCGTTCTTTCCTAACTTTAGGTTTCCGGTTAGGATCTAAATGGCAATCAAGGTCGCTATTTCCATCACTGTATTCTACGCCGGAAGTTGTAATGTTCCCCCCATCCAGTAAGTAGTCGACCCAAACCGAAGAATTTCTCCGGCGTTCGTTATTCTTTTTTATTGACGGTTCGGTTATTGATATTTGGGGAGTTTCCATTGGCCCAGTAATTTCAAATTTTATGTGTGATTTCGGTAATTCGCACTTACTGCTTGCCTCATTAGCGGACATTGTAGATTTTTTACCAGGCAAATGTTCGTTACGACTATGCAAATTAGTAGATTCACACATTTCAACTGCTTTCACCTTGAGAGGTTCTTGAGTAGACACCCTACTGCTATTATCATCGTATGATCTTTGTTCGTGCTCATTTTCATATTCTTCATTTGTCTCTGAATCCTCTTTTGCCTTTCTTGGTGGCCTTCGCGGCTCCCCCACTTTCTGACCTCCGTTCCACATCATTCCCAATTAACACTTTCGCACACTTAAGCTAAACGATCTATATAATTGCCTTATGAATTATTGAATGGCAGACGAACGGCAAGCACAATAAATACAAGAAACAATATACTGAGTAGATTTTATGGCTTCGCTAAAAGGTTTTCCTAGTTAAACACCTAAATAGTTATAAACGACGACGAGTTTGTAGTAACGACTGAAAAATTTTGCGGATTTAATTTTTTAATCTAATTCACGGAAATATTTTGAGTAATGGACACACCTCGGGACACGACACACCTATTTCTGATTATGATGTGTATATTTATGATACTAACGTATACTTTGTAGATTTTAGGAACTAACGAATATAGAGCAATTAAAAAAACAGTGGAAATCGAGTAAAATCAAATGAGAGGGATTTGCAAGTAAGTTGTTATCGTTTCTACCTTCCAATAGCTTCTAAAGGTTGAGAGGCTGCTAGCTGGAATTCTTTAGCTTGCTTGCTCGTGACGTGATCTTTGCTTTTACTTGACCAATACCGAACGGTTATTGTGCTCACCTGGAATAGCGAAACAAAGAATTATATTGAACATGCAATGATATACATAAAAACTTACAAGCATACATAATATAGCCCCACCTCCTTACTCCTTGTGCACGCTAAATATTTTAAAACTACAAAATACAGTCAGCAAACTTCAAGTACCTACACAATTTGCAATTATTCATACAGCACTAACACCACGTTATAGGCTTAAAAGAATATTTCCAAGCGTTAAAACATCTAGCTGCGCAGTTATTGATTTACGATATTATTATAATAATATAATACCTTGTTAGATATTTAGGAATGCGACATTATGGTCATTAGGCCCGCTACTTATGCCGCCGACAAGAAAGATCGTAGCATCAGTTATTTCGTCGTTAAAATCAAAAGCGTATGTTGGAGAATGGGCATTAAAATCAATTATACTAATTACGACACGAAACATAATTAACATTCTAAGTATCTACTTAGCAAAAAGTAAAATATACATAGAACTAACTGCAATACAAGAAACACTCGATATCCCGACGGCCGACGACTACATACAATATGGAAATAGCCAGAATAAAAAATGAAGAGCCATGTAAAAACCTTTGCTGGTTTTCAAACCTCAGAATAAAATTATCTAGGTAAATCAAAGGTTATACTATAAGTTATTAGTTGTGTAGATCAAATTCAAATGAGAGAGTAACTTAAAACGGCCNAGGTAAATCAAAGGTTATACTATAAGTTATTAGTTGTGTAGATCAAATTCAAATGAGAGAGTAACTTAAAACGGCCACATCGGCGAATAACCTGTTGCCTCGTAAAACACTTCGGCTTATGTTGCATAAAATGATAATAGTAATAAAATATAAGAAAAGTTAACATTAAAGAAAAACGTTAGAAAAGTGTTAGAGTTGTAATGTAAAGATGCACATTTTCTTTCAAAAAAGCCGGAAATGCAAAGGCAAACAGCGTAATATAGTACAAGTCAAGATTTCAGTTGTCATACGACTTTCTCCATGCAAATGGAATTTCGTCTTTTAAATCCGGAAATGCAAAGGCAAACAGCGTAATATAGTACAAGTCAAGATTTCAGTTGTCATACGACTTTCTCCATGCAAATGGAATTTCGTCTTTTAACGCCTAACTAAATGGTACATAGCCATTCTTACACGCCTTTTCAAGCCCATTCATATTAGACTTTAACTTACTTATGTTTTACACCAAAGCGAAATAAAAATAATTTAGCCATACATTGTTTAACGGTACGCTACTTTTATAAATATGTATATGTAGGTCGAAGCAGAAAGATAACGATAGAATAGAAAGCGAATAAAATAGAGAGAAGAAATTGTTGTTGAAGTACATTTGATGTAGAAGTATTTGATGCCAAAATATGAGAAGTACACGTGCGGCTTGAAAATATTTTTCCATCACGACCACCACCACCCAATTTTTGAAGAAGTCTCAAGTTCAGCAAGCTTTTTGAAAACATTCTACGATTCACAGTTTAAAGCAGTCCCCAAAGTATTACCCGTCAGTGTGCGATAGAAAGAATAATAAACAGGCCACAGCTTTCAAATTTAACCGAAAGTTCTTCTTGTAGATGCACGTTCTCCCAATCTGTACACAATTAAAGCGTATCGAATTAAAAAAGATCCTACCATTTGTCAAATGGTAAATTATTTAATCTTTCCTACAATCGCTGCATAAAAGTAAAACTCGAAAGAAAATTATCTGCCAGCTACTAAATGTAGAGCGCACTGTCATTTGTCAACCGTTTGCCTAATTTAAAATACCCCAAATGCTACGGTTATGCGACAGCGAGATGTGGTTTGGGAATGAGAGATGAATAAATATGAAATTCATGAGTGAAAGCGAAAAGGGAAAGTCCTCCTGATGATAAGCCTTCTGGTAGCAAGATAAGGTGAAAGCAAGAGTTAGGAAAGGCAGTTAATAAATATTCTGCTGGGGAAGTAGGAGATATAGTAGTACTGCTCATTCACAGTAATTGACAATATTCCTAACTGACATGGACATTTAGCAACAAAGCCGACATTTGAGTTCCGTAATTCCACCCAACCCAAAACCCAATGGAATAATTGATAAGGGAGATCTTTCATTAAATTTCTTAGTGATTTGATTGATGACTAGCTCAATGCAAAGTCATTTATTTGAGTGCCTAACTGCCTACCATTGACAAGTGGTGCATAGTGCATGCATACCATTGTGCATTTGTGCATACGTGTGAAAATTGAAACAAATACATGATAAATAAATTAAAAACATGTCACATGTACAATTTTGAATTTACAATACATTGCTCATTGCTTGCATGTCCATTAGCTTACCTTTTACGTTTAGGTGTAAAGGTTCTTCTAAATAAAAAGTCAGTTCAGTGAAAACTTTTAATCAAGGATGAAGGATGCAGAACGATAAACAACAACGAAACAAACGAGCTAAAGACGTCTTCGGCTAACTGCTAATTGCATTTTGCATTCCCTCCGTTCGAAATTCTGATTACCAGCAACCAGTCGTCACGTCAGTCGTAGTCTTTCCCCGTCCGTACCACACACAGTCCGCAGAGGTTGGCAGAGGTCAAAGGTATCAAATTACTTTAATTTCTAACATTTGTGATCACTTACTTCACTCCTACCATTATTTATTTTCGTGAAAACAAGATTTTTCAGAATGATTTTGTATCAACTGATGAATAGAGTCAACTCTCCTGCTCAACTCTATTCCACTGGTAATTTACTAATTCAGTGTTAGTTTTACGGTTGATATTTTGTATTGGAAGAGATAGTTCTGTTAATTAACTATTATTCATCATTTTAGTTTCGAAACTAAATGTAGAGAACTAAAAATTCGTACAATTTTGTGATAAACAATGAAGATGAATAAGTGGTATGAAATTATTGGTGATTAGAAAGGCGGGGAAGGAGCACGTGAAAGGATCTCCTAGACGAAGTCATCTGGCGCGCTCTGTCGCAGAGGGCTGTGCTGTGGAGAAAGCAGGAAGAGAGAAGAAGAGGCTGTGAGAGTGAGTGCGTGTAGGCTGGAGATGAGTAAAAATTGCTGGTGAAAGCAGAGCAAGATACAAAGTTTGGAGAGTTGGAGGGGAAATGGTATGAGAGAAGTATGGATTTTCTGTAGCAAAAAGCGAGGTCATTGGAGATTATATGTATAGGGAGAAAGTAGGGCAGGGGATGCCGTGGAGTAGTAGTTCGTGCTCGTATTTCGTAAGAGTGTGATGTGCGATGATCCAGAATCCGTGGAGAGAGAGATGCTATTCCCGGCAAGGCAATATCAACGGGAGAGAGAGAACTCAGTCAGTAATTTCCATCTAGTAGGATCCCATTTGGCCGTATGTCCTGATATACATGCAGAACAAGAAGAGTAAAAGCTGAAAGTAACTAGAGTTACGATAGAGCACCTGCATATGCTCTAAGGAAACTGGTTACCACCGAGCACCTCATTATTACCTTAGATTATATAGGTATATAGGTAGTTAATGGAGCCAAAAAATATTTTCTTCACAATTTGTACCAAAAATGCCAATTTTTTTATTGCATATCTGAACGTTTTGGAGGATTTGGAGTGTAGAGTATTTTTTCGGGTAAAAATTTCCCTTAGAGAGGGATAAAATTTTATTTTTGATTGAAATCTTTGTGGTAATTGTGTATAGTTATGCAAAAGTGATTTTCATAATTTGATTCTTAAAATAAAGTATAATTTTCATATAAGGGGAATTTTTCATCTAAAAAATAATATCCCCCCAATGGACTACAACTCCTCTGAAACGTGCAGATATACAATAAGCAATTTTGAGTACCTAGTAGAAATTGGGAAGAAAAATCATTTTTGGCTCCATTAACTCGTGAGTAACCGGTTGATTAGGTAAGGTTAAAATAAATTATATGCTCTATTATGGTAACCGATTAGCCTAGAGCACGTGCGGGTGCTGTACAGTTAGATGTGAATAAAATAAAAAAAATTAATGCTCTATAGTAACCAATTAGCCTAGAGCACATGCAGGTGCTTTATGGTAACTTCGATGTGAAAGTAAGGAAAAGATTTGTACGATACGGGCCGACGTCGACATAATTCCAGCAGTGCATATCCAGGAAAGGAGCGAGACAGAGCAGAGGCAGGCAGGCAGGCAGGTATCCATGTGAAAAGCTTTTATCCTCTACTCCCACACCACCGCACACATCGCATCCCTCAATTTATTTCCGACTTTTCCTTATTTCTTCCACTTTTCAATCTCAATCCTCTATTTACTTTTCTCATCTTCCTTGGCTCTCTCTCCGCTCTCTCTCTCTCTCTCCCAATCCCATCATTGTCTTTTATAGCTTTTATTCTCACCTACTCACACTCATTTAAGACACAATCGCCTCATCCTACCAATACTACTAACCATTTCCCATTTTCTGACTTACTTCCACAAAACCACCAAACAAGGACGACGCAACCAACTCTTTTATCATCCTCTCTCCCTCTCTCTCTCTCTCTAGCTACACATAGACTTTATTTTGATACAACAACAAAACAACCTTCTAAAATACAATAACATCAAGGACAGTGTACTATAAAAAATAAAATCTAATCTATCTGATACCCCGAGCAAATTAAATCCTTCATCATATTGCAATCAATATTGACTCCCGGTCCCGGCAGCTCTCTTTTTTCTTCAAAGAAAACTACAATAAACTTCTCTTCTGCTACTCTGCAGCGCATTCAACATCTTCAGCGATATCATTTTATCATTTGCCAGCTGTCTACTAAGGTGAGTTCCTTCTTTCCATCTCTCTAAGTATCAAATTAGGCCATGGCATAAAATCAGCATATGTCTCCCCTATTCCCCCAATATGTGTACCAAACTCAAATCAAAAAAACTTTTTTAGTAACCTGTGCAAACTGTGTAGCTACTATGTATCATCTCATTAACATACATAATCCAATTATAGAAAACTTTTATTGGATTTTCATTTGAAAAACAAACTGTGATTATATAGCGTAGATTAGATAATTAGTATTAAAAATGTGTACCAAAACTCAAGTCAAAATAACTTTTTTTAGTAACGTGTGCAAATTGTGTAGCTATTATGTATCATGACATTAACATACATAAGCCAATTAAAGAAACTTTTATTGAATTTTCCAAAAGAGACTGTGATTATAATAGCGTAGATTTAAATAATTAGTTTTAAAAGCTAGTGCACTATTGTATGTTTGTTGTGAAGTGTACTTATAGGCGTCTTTCCCTTTCTTCTGTGAATGTTGTCTATTCACTAATTTTAAGTAGGTTGAGTTTTTTTGTTGCAAACAATGCTAGTCTTGGAGTTTTGCTGGGAGGCAGAAAGAAAAAATGGAAAAATAACAATGTTGGCGTAGCATGAGCACACGGGCTAGTTAGATAGAGTGAAAGTAGAGTGAAAGACAGAGATAGATGGGGGCTATATGAGCAGAGCTAATCGATCTTTAAAAGGCCTAATTAAATGCAGTGTGGATGTTATTTTAGGCTATATACCTGCTTCATATAAGTAGAAAATGAGTCATTAAGCTTTAATAGGCAGTCTTTTAGCGCATTTTCTGGGACGCATACTCATACCTTGAGCCTTGCACACAAAGAAAGATCTGTAGCAATAAAGGGCTCGTGTATCTTTTGAGGCGGTGTTTGTGGGATGTGTGCTTGCAAGTTATTTGTACGATCCTTTTTTACTCTTGCCCTTTCTCCTTCTTTCTTATTATTAAAAAAAATGTGTGTATCTCCGTGCATCTCCTCCTCCTCATATCCTACTGCCTGCATCTAATAGGCTCATAGAATAATGATATACACTACAGGGTACGCCTATGTAAAAGCGTCACTAAAAATAGACACTACTTTCACCATGTACTTTTCCCTTTTCATGACTTTTCAACCCCATCAAAACTTTCACTGCAATGACTTCACTTTTGTTTATAAAATGATGCCTTAAATGAATTTGAATTTCGAATTATTACAAGTTTTCAGCGTCGCATAATTTATTATTTACAATATAAATTTAAGGAATTTTTGAATAACATGTAGAAAGTGAGAGGTGAAGGTGAAGTGAAAGTTTCATGTGTTTGACGAGGCGTGAAAGCTGTTACATTCCTGTTGACATACGTTGTCGAGGCGTGAACAAAAGAACATTTCATTTTCATATGGTGAAGTATTTTGTAGAGCGACGTACCCTGTACTACCTAGAACTATTTACATAAGAAAGAAGCTACATTTTATTGTGTGTATAATATTCTCTCGCATCATTGTCGCTTGTTCCATTTTACTGTTTTGCGTCTGTATTTGTGCATGACATGATGTTTTCTCTTGTCTGCTCTCTTATTTATTGTAGCGTTCATGTGGATGTGAGTGTATATGCTCTAATAATATTATTAAGTAAGTAGATTAGATTAGGTGTAAACAGTCGTCTGCGAAAAGAAGCCATACTAAATATATCATTCTCTGTTGGTGCAAAGTGAAGTGGCAAAGAAGTGTTCGGTTCCAGTCTATATAGACTAGAAAAATGATATAGGGGCTAAGTGGGCAAACGTTGCTTGCCTATGAACTGTGAACATGAGCGGATAATAGAGCCAAGTTATAGATATAGTTGAACAAGAGATCAGTAACTTGATATTTTCAGGGATAAAAAAGTTGGGAGACTGAGTGAGTTGAGTTTATCGTCATAATAATGTACTCGTTTCATAAGCTAGACGATTTATTTTTTTACTATTTGTAGCTTCGGAATTTTCTGTCTGTAGTTTAATATAAAAAGGTTTATTCCTTGTCGTGTTCTGTCTATCAACTGTCGGAAATCAGCGAGCTTTCTCTTTTTTCTTCCTCAGGGAAAGTAAACAGCCAACAGCTACCCAGACGCACAGAGAAAGTCTAAACGAGCTAGTAGTGGTTTACCACTTTATAGGACTAAAGTGCCTGTCAAGGCAATCCCAAGAAACTCGGACCCCAAAACCTGTCTTCTTCCTCCTTGGACTACACTGTAGTGTCTCTGTGTGTATCTTCGTTCTGTCTATATAGTCCCCGGAATCTGGAACGCGAGTTACGATAGAGCACCTGCACGTGCTGTATCTCATTATTTTAAGGTTGATGTGACTTGGCCCAACTTCCTGTGTTTTTCCACTCCACCAGATACCTAAAAAACTAAAAACTCCATCTGTAATGAATGAAAATGGGAGCAGTTGATCGTCGACATCGACAGATAAACTATCCAGGAGGCTCACAACCTTCTAACATATTTACAAAATTTTCAACTCAAATAAAAGGGCGCGAAAGACTTTTTGCGTAAAAAAACATCTGACAGCGTTTCAGTAGAAAATTTTGAACATTTTAGAGCCTGTGACCCTCCTGGATAGCTTCTCTGTCGAAAGCTTCTCCCACTTTCATCTATTACATCGAGTTTATTGGTATCTGGCTGGTGGAGTGGGAAAACACACGAAGTTGGACAAAGTCACTAACCTTATAGGTTAGGTTAGTGAGGTTAGGCTAGGTTAAAATAATTAGATGCTATATTGGTTACGATAGAGCACGTGCAGGTGCTCTATCGTAACTTAGACGAATCCGGGCTAACTGCACTTCTCCTGCATTCTATAAGAACTCTGTGCCAAGCAGAGGAAATAAAAACCGTATAAATACTTCAATATTCATCATGTGCAGCTTAATCAGACTTTCCTTCCCAAACGTTCCCACTGAAAGCCAATGGGAGTGATCCGAAAACGGACTTTTAGCCATTTTCCCTGGATTTCACAATGTGAACGGAATTATTGACTATATATTGGAATTCTCTGTGTCCTCGCCAAACTTTCTCAGTGAATTAATCATTATTACGTCTCTCTGATCTGATTCCTTTCCCTCCTCACATCTTTCTCCATAGACATCTATAAAAGCCTTTGTTGTACCTATACTTGTACTACAGATCATCAGTCCTAGATTTCTAGATTCCTACCAGGGAACAAAAACACCCGTTTTTGCTTTTATACAATTTTACTGGCAAAATATTTGCCTTTTTTGAAAATACAATCTGCTATTTCCTTGTGTAAAGGAGAAAGTTCATCAATTAAATGTGAGTTTAATGTTGAGTTGAGACTTGAGAGGATGAAGGCATCGCTTTTTTTACTTGAACACTGGAACACTAATTTTAGCATGGAATATTAAAATGACACAATTAAATATTCTTTTAAAATGTTTTTTCATCAAATTCATCATAAACACGAGAACAGGAAACCTTTTTAAAAGATGCTGTCATTTTATATTTTATTGGGGGAAAAAGGAAATTGGAGAAAAGTATAAAAAAGTGTTCCATGGTTCGTACTATCTACTCCAGGATATAAATAGAGATAAAGCATACTATCTAAACATAAAAGTCTATCTTCAAAGTAAAGTAAATACAACATGCGTCACTTTTTTCTCTTGCAGGAGGATGAGATTGAATTGAAGAGAAAGTGGAAGGAAGGAAGGACGTAGACGTGTATAGTACGTAACGAGGACGAGAGACGTAAAGTGCCGTGCGGAATTCCTACTTTCTGCTCTCTACATCTCTATCTCTGATTTACATTTAAGCATTCCATTTTATATTCATCGTTTCTACTTGAAGAGTTGAACTGTTCCACTTGAGCAGAAACATAACCCTCAATTAATCTCACCCAGCAGGGCAGCAAGTCCCAAAATTGCAAATTGCAATCCAATCTGTTTTAGTCTCACGTCGCACTCATTCCAACAGCTACAGACAGACACACAGACAGACAGAGAAGAGTCACGCGAGGATAGAAGAGCGAGAGAGAAGAAAGAACCGAATCATACTAGAAGAAGCGAAAACGGAAGGAGTCACACACATCACATTGCATTCCCATCGCCTACTCACGGTCATAGTCAGTCATTCATTGAGTCACATGCTCTGAGTTTAAACTTCACTTCCCATCTCTCAATCTTTCCTTGTGTATATCCTTCGTGGATTAGTAATCCTCTTATTCCTACACATAGCTACATTGGTATTTTTAATTTTCAACTCATTATTTACATTCTATAGGATAAGTGCTGGAAGGACTATAGGAAATTATAATAATTATAAGGAAGAGCTCTCCTGCGAGAGAGCCTTTTCCTCATTTGTATGCAAGGTTAGGTGTACAAGTTGTGAAGTGAACTCTATATTTATCCAATTAGTTTTCGTCATCAAGTTTAAAGTCGAATCTTGTGACTTGTGAGAGTGGAAGTGTGATGTTTATATAGGAGTATAAAAGTGTTAAAGTGCCTAACAAAAAGTGCCGTAAAACTCTCAAAGAAATTAAAGTGAAGAAGTTGGTTGTTGGTCTAAGATTAGTAATCTAGATTGAGGGGGAGCAAGAGAAGCACACTATTTTTGTTGTTATCTTCTTAACTAGATTGTATCATCATCATCATCACAATCACACTTATACACTTTAATGCTAGAAGTTAACTAATTAAATAAAATATTATTGTTCCTTGATTTGAATTGTTGGATTTTGTTTTTCTATTAGAGAGTTTGCGAATTGAGGTTACAAGTTTTTCCAAGGGTTCTAATTGTCTAAATGAAAATGTAATTATTTTTCGTAGGAGATAAGTTGGGCGTTTAGGAAGGCAGTATATTTTAAGTGTCAGGAAGAGGTAGACACCGCATGAAGGTGTAAAATATTTTGTTTTATGTCCACTGTCGTAGCACTCGGTCATTTTTGTGAGGTCCATGGTCCTCGTTTAGTTTTCTACACGATCCGTAATATAAATGAGCCGCAATTTGTAAGTCAATGTCCGGATTTGAAGTTCTGCTCAGGATGTAAAGCGCCTTTACTTGAAGGCTACATTTCGACTGTACAAACAGTTCATTCGACTCCGGTCCAGTCTCCGCTGTCACCAACCGGTGCATCCGTCTCTTCACCAACGGTGAATTCCGTGAACAATTCGTCTTCGGAGGAAACGACAGCTGGAGGCTCGAGTTCTCTTCCAAAACTTCGATCTTCGTCTTCTTCGCACCGATTAGGAGGGTCGTCCAGTCGGGAAGATAGTTTTCCAGTTGCCGGAAGACACACAACTCCTTCCGGAACAACAAAGTATTACTGCAGTCACAGCAATTACGATCACTCACATCTGTCGCACTTGCACACGTGCATTGCTAGAACTTTATCCTGCGAATTAAGTCCGAGCAATTCTGTCGCTTTTACTTCGTCGGAGATCTGGGTGATTGGGACGGCCTTTTCCCTCAAGGATTCTACCGCCAGAGGATTTCACCGCAGGTACTGTTTGATTTTCACGTTTCTACCGGAACCTCAAGTTTGTTGCGGCGTTGGAGTCGGGCCTCCAGATCCACCAAATAAGTCTTTGACGAATTCCCAAAGCCACAGTCAGAGCGGAAGGAGCAGCAAATCCTCCTCCTTGGGACAACAATCAAGGAAGTCAAATAGTAGCGCCAATAAATGTCCGAGCAATCAAAATCAACATCACAGTCAGAGAGAGCGAGGACAAAGGGATGAGTATTACTCGGACGGCGACTACAAAGGGACGGGTTGCGGCTACCCCTCACTAGTTCCTTACTACGACTACATCACCGAAGAATTCTACAACGTCGCCAAAAGTTTGCAAGGCGAGTGCGAAAAAGTTTATTTTAAAGAACAATCTGTGTCACCTCAGCGGGCCCTTAGACTCACCACTTTCCTGGATAGTGTGGCCGGCTCCGGCTCCCATCCCAACACACTGTCAACCGCAGCTGGATCATCAGCCCCGGCCACATTCAACCGCAGTGCAAGCAACAAAGTTTTCACACGAAGTCATTCGTCAGGAGCTCGCAGTTTACCTTTACTCACTGCCAATCCTCACGTCTTTCTAGATTTGCACGAAAAATTCGCCAAAGTCCTCCATCATGTCGATGTTGACTTATAACTTGATTAGCAGCTTGCTTTCTAGGGTTACCAATTCTTGGGCTACCACGAGTGCAAATGCCATTCGACTCCCAGTTACAACAGCAGCTCTCACTTCCAAACCCAACAACTTTAATCACTCACCACGAGCTAGAAACTTTAGTAGTGGGAAGTCGCCCCGAGGAATAATATACTTAAATTTACGACGATATTCTTCACAACATTCATTATCTTGCTACAGGAGTCCGTTAACGAAAAACTTGAGCTCTTCTTCCAATTCCCACACTTCAAACTGCACTCAGTCAGACATCCTCGTAGATGAGATTACTCCTCAAAAGTCATTAGAACTTTTGCCTGATTCACTACACTCCAGTGAATTGCAGCAGAGGCACAAGAAGGAGGAACTCCTGGAATTAGATGAGCAGGAAACCAAAGATCTCATATGGAACTCTGCACCTGCATTTCCAAATGTTTCTTTTAATTTCGCACCGTATGTCAATGACTCGTACACACTTAAAAAACTAATTGACCTGGGAGTAGACCTTTCGAAATTGGAAATGAAAATCAGAAGCACCAAATTTATTTTAAGACTCGACTTTGACAAAGATGTCGCTCCTTACATAAGGTACTCTTCAAATTCCCTCTCCAATTATATTAATTAATTACTTAGCCAACTTTGCTATTCGTCCTTAGTACTTTAATTTTAAAGCTTTGTCAATATTGGCTTTTAACTAGTTGCCGTAGATGGAATTAAGTATGTACTTGGGAAATTGTTAGTTTTGATAAGGAAATGTTATTTTGCTTGGGTTACACGTAACATTGCGTTTGCGTGGGTCTAAAAAAACTGCTTAGGTTGAAAATGCATGAGGAATGACCCTCTAAAGTACTCGAGAAATACCCAGCAATTTTACCCAAAAAGTTTTCTCTGCCAAGAAATTCACTCCAATCTAAGACGTTTTAGGACGATGATGATTTTGTGAAACACAGGTGAGGAAAAACGAGTGTTTGCTCAGTTTGCTGGTGCAAAACGAAGAGAGAAGCTACGGGACAGTCAGTCCCGTGCTAGTCCCGCGCTAGTTAGTTGGAGGAACCCGTAATGCTCCTGTCCGGAGTCTGTCTCGTGGCTTATCCTCTGGACCAAACACACGCTTTTCATCACCTGTATTCATCCTGTATTTGACAAAATCATCATCATCCTAGAAACGCCTTGACTCCAATCACATTTTCAACACCATGCGATTTAACCTGACAGTTTCTTTTGATACCCATGCAGGGTCACATGTAACTCAAGCACAATAATCCCGAATCCGCTCCTGTTTTGACAAACAATTCAAAATTGGGTCTGAAAAGCTTTAAAAATGAGATTTTTTTCAGGATATTTTCTTTTAATTCGTCATAACTATGATAAAGAAAAAAATCCTCTGGGAAATTGCACAGCTGCTGTTATTGGGTTGAGGCTTTTGAATAAAACGTCAGGATTAAAAAGAAATTCAAGTATTTTAAGACTATTTCTGCATTTTTTTCATTCTCTGAACTGCTTTGCTTGTTACAAAGGCTAATTCCGTGCTCTGTTATCCTCTTAAACGTGAATTGTGTATTGTATGACAAGTGTGCTATGAAATCATAAGTATGCAATTCATTTGGACGAGTGTTTGTTTATTTTTCCAGATTTCTTTGTGACAACGGAGTTGCTTTAGAGAAACTAGGAGCTTACTTTACTTCGAATCCATTTATTCTGAAAGAGAACTTAGAAAATCTGGAGAAGCGAATAGAATATTTAAGATCAAAGAAGTTCACTGAAGAAGGTATTATCCGCATCATAAATTCTGAACCTAAGTGGCTATCATTTACGTAAGTCGCCTGTCGCCCCTCTTAACTTATTCTTAGCTCTTGTGTACACACAGATGTATGTATAATATTTGAGTTTCCTACCAGTTACAATCGTTACTTTCTATTGTGTGTGTATCTAAAGTCCACAAAGTATCTTCTGCTTTGTGTATAAATAGTTAGAGCGAGCAATATATCAAATGTTTAGGAATGAGAGCTGAATCTTCTAGTTTGTCTTTTCTCCTCTTTTTACAGAGTGACAGAGATCGATGGTCGCTTAGGATTCTTTCAAAAGTTTTTCAAACTTACTGGAAGTCAAGTTCGAACATTAGCTACTACGGGACCCAAGCTTATTACAAGTAAAACGGATCGTGTCCAGTTTGTTACCTTTAAATTTAAAGAAGAAATGGGGTTCCAACCTGAAGAAATAGTTCTTCTCCTATTAAGTCATCCTAGACTTTGGCTGGAAAGTAAATACTACAACTTTACCCTCATTTAAATATTAATCATATTTTCTAAATGACTGAACTGCTATACTAATTGAACCCGCTTTTTTATTTATAAAACAGATCCAGACGCTATGTGGGGCCGCTTTAATTATCTTCATAACGAGCTGAAGATTTCCCACCAAGAGCTTCTTCACTCACGTCTACTACTCCAACGAGAATCCCGTTTAAGGCATCGTTTAGGTTTTTTGCATAAATTGGGTAAAAATCAGTTTAACCCCGAAAAACCCAATTTTATCTCATTTGAAAATATCTGCTCATTCGATGACTCACATTTTGCGACGAATGTTGCCAAATCTAGTGTAATCGAGTACAACAATTATTTGAAAACTTTATGAGCAATATTATGGGAGATGACTATATGACTAACTAGTAGCTATTATCAAAAAATAGGTATTATCAGCAACTTGTTCAATTAATTATTAAACATATTATAATATGAATTAATTATAAGACTTAATTCATATTACTTACAATTATTACTAACTATATCTATGCAAACATGTGCAATAATATTAGCAACCACTAAATCATAGCCTTGTTTGTATTATTACTTATTGGATTTAATTATTTTTCTCTATAAAGTTATCCTTTGATTGAACAATCTCAGTAATTAACAAGTCTTACAAGAATGACCATGTCTAAGTCTTAAATATTACTAATTATAATTAAGTAAAACTGATTATATAAATGAATACAATGTTATTATATATCAAAATATGTAATTCTAAATATTGTCCTAGATTGTATATAGTTAGTCAATTATTAGCAAATTGGTTGTACTAAGTAAATGGAATGTCAATGTTTAGGGATAAGTTAGTAAATGCTTCAATTAATGTCACAGATTGTGTGACATTTCAAAATCAGGGAAGCTGAAACGTTTAAAGCACTATCTAACTGGAAGGTTAAAAAGTAATTATTGAGTTTGTGATTTGTTAAAAATAGTCTTTTTATTGATTACCATGATAAATTAAGAATAGGGTAAATTGCACTCATGTGATTTAAAAAAACTACATCAGAGGTGTTTAAGGTTTCCTATCCTTGTTTTTCAGAGCAGCATTTTGTAGTTTAGTATAAAATAGAGGAAAATATATTTTCTTTGCAACTTTTTTAAAACTGTCCTTACAGAACGTATCTATCGTAGTACATATAACTATAGAAATCTGTTTTGTAGCAATTATTATGATAATTAATTATTGTAAAAATGTATGACTTTACATTGCAATTGGGTTAAAATGGATTGATATTCAGAGCAATTACACATGTTACAGTATTCAGATGTCCAGAAACAAAGCAATTAGATAAAACATATAAAATGAACAAGAAATGTATCTTCATCATCACAAAATCACGATTTAGGCCTATTACTACACAATACAATCCACAAGATAACTAAACGAAATATTATGGTGATAAATAATAAATATATAGATACGTACTGTACACAATTAATCTCTATTGATAATTAGAGCGTTATTTATAAGTTGACGACTATATTATACTGAATAGGGTAAAAGAATTAAAAAGTATAAAGAAACACATCTTTTTCAAAAGATATCACCTGTCTTTGCTAGCATACACACGGATACCAAAAAAATACGTCAAAAAATAACTACTTTCAACTTGTACTGTGCAAATTGTGATAGAAGTGTAAATGTAATTTGTACTACAACAGACCAGCACAGAGTTTTTCCACACATCCTGAATCCTGACTTGTGAATCTGCTGAATGTTGCAGAGTGAGTTTGAATTTATTTTAGTTATCTGAAATGGATAGGCACATAATTCCTATTCCTAGTGAAGGCTAGCTTATGGGCAAGAGAAAGGCTTCAGAAGGGCAAATCCGCTTTCACTGACCTAAAACATATAAGTAGAACTACATGATTAAGCCCGCATGTGGGCTAGTTGAAAACTAAATTTTACACGGAAATTCCAAAATTTTAACCTGCTGCTAGTTTAATTTCCCCCCAAATATTGCAGTTTTTACCTAAAAAAATTAATTTTTACACTAATAGTTTAATTTTTACCCGGATCTTGCGTTTACCTGAAAGTTATAAGTAGAACTAGGTGATTAAGCCCGTATGGGGGCCAATGAAAACTAAAAGCTTTACACTGAAATGCCAAAATTTTACCATGCTAGTTTAATTTTCCTCGAATATTTCAGTTTTTACCTAAAAATTTTTAAACCAATAATTTAATTTTTATCCGAGTAGTTTACCATTTACCCAGACAGTTTAATTTTTCCCAGCATAGTTAAATTTTTAGTACTCAAATAATTTATTGCTCATTTTTACCCGATTTTTTATTAGCAACCCAAGATACTAAAATGAGCAAATTCTATACATAATAATGATGATGGTGAGCGAGGTGAAGTGAGTTGGGTCAAAGAGGCCCAAGTGCATAACACACACACACATACACTTGCTGATTATAGTATAGAAAATAGAAGTGAAAGCACGACATGCCATAAAGAGGATGTTTAGACCTAATGCTTTCTCCATTCTAGATAGTGTGCACAAGAGAGACTTTCTAAAATTGTATGGGAATAGTAAAGCTTAATCTGAACCTATTCATGCTGTTCTGGTGGAGAGAGAAGTGTTTTAAAATTTAAGTGCCCAGGACGTGTAGGTATTCATACATGGTGCCAGCAGAAGCCATGCACACAGGATACGATAAACCACAATTCCATTATTGCATCACATAAATTGGCCACATAAAAATCCGACTTCCTAAAGTTATCCCTTCATATTAAGCATGTCTATTTTAAAAAGCTTGTTTTAACTTTTCTTCAAACATTTCATGAGATTAGAAACTTTCATTTTTCTATGCTCATCTTTCTTATCTCTCTACCTCTCTGTTTCACGTTGGTTAATTCATCAGAAAGCCAAGTTCGGACAAAATTGCCCTTCACTTTCTCTTCACTTTCACCATTCATTCTAATGGAGAAATCCAACTCGAACTTTCCTCTGCGTCATAAGCTTAGGCATATAGCACTGAAAAATAAAAGGATTAGGAAGCGAAGCAATTGGTTAGGGAAAGCTTAGTTTAGTGCAGGTTCACTGCTTACATTACAAAAGTTATCGTCTCACTAGCTCCCTTAATCCTCACTCAGAACACTTTTCCAAATAGTTAATACGGACTTAATAGAAAAGAGCTACTTATAAATTGTCAGAAGAACCACACTATTAACCATACTACTTACTACTGCTATATAGTAGCTACTCTAACTAAAAGAAACTGTGAGAATCAAGTGGAACATTAGCCAACATTTAATCCCCTACTCCCCTACTACATAATTATCTTTTCTGTTACACAAAGAAAGTACGTAAGCACAATAATATTATGAACTATATTATACGACTCATAATTACATATACCTACATATAAAAGTAGTCAATAGGGAGTTTGCGCCCCTAAAATTATAGCATTTATAAAATTTATAAAATTTCGAAATTGTCATTTATGACATTGATAGGATAATGTGAAAATAAATGTCATAAATAGGAACCATATTAATACTTATTGCATTTATAATTTGGAAATCATTGTTATTAATGAAAATTTCGAAAGTTTATAAACTGTATAATAATGCTACAAATTTTAGCGACGCAAACTCCCTAATATTGAGAAATTAACGATCAATTAGAAAATGAAGACGTGTTCAATTACAAAATTACAGTTGTGACATATTATCGTGTATGAATTTTCTCTTCAAGCTCATTAGAGAAAGCTTATTACATTTTTCCAGTAATGATAAAATGAAAAATTGGATATAATAATTACAAAATGATGAATGACTGCTCAGAAAAAATGCCTAATTGTATTATTAGCAGTAAGTAGATACTTATAATATAATTAATTACCTAATTATAGTATACTGTATAAGAATAAAAGAAAAGAAATACGAATGGTCTACCGTGAGCATCACAAATGAGTATAGGCAGAGAACTTTCACCAACTATATAAAAATTCACTTTCTCTCTTTAAAAGTCTGAAGATTTTGTTCATCTCAGTATACATGGCATTTTCCTGCAACTTAATACTCCAAAAACAACACGAGAAAACATTTAGAAGTGAAAAGTGACTGTTTTTACTTGGTGAAAGTCATATGCCAACTTTCTATTGCCGTTCACTATAAATAAATATGTATAAATATATAGCTACCTATATATATAGTGTGAATTCCACAATGGTGCACAAATTGAAAAGGATGTACGTATTAGCTGATAAAAGAATTGACTATAATAGTAGAACACAAAGTGTAACGTGAAGTCTTAAAGATATACGAAAGCTAAAAAAAATATTATGATCCAATAAGATGAATGTCTATATGATAAAATGATGGAAAATAAACTGAGTGTCAGTAAATAAATGTTTGTTGGCATTTTATTTGCGCTTTATCAAGGCTCGTGGAATCGTGTTACCATTATGGAGAAGTGGGAGAAGGTAATCTCATCCCGGAGTTTGGGAATTAAAATTTCACTTTTTTTGGCGACTAAAATCCTCGTTTCTTTTGCCAGTGTTAAAGAAAGTATTAATTTCCAAACTCCCCGGACGGGCTTACCTTCTCCCACTTCCTCATGGTAAATAGGTCCACGAACCTTGGCGCTTTATGAATTGAGAGCACGTATGGCTTGTACTGTTTTGCGAATATCATAGTTATTAGCTATGAGGATGTGTTTGGCTTCTTGTTCACTAATCCCCTTTACGTGGCTAGTCATAAGCCGAACGATGCGCAGCGACCTTTGTTTCAATTTCTGATTGGCTGGGTTCAAATCCACCATCAAATTCTCGAAGCATTTCCCGTACTTAACCATGGCCAGAGTTGACAGCATATTCAGGATGCATTTGGTGGCCGTGCCACATTTTAGTCGAGTGCTCCCAGTTAAAACTTCTGCTCCGAGATTCATGGAAATGAATAAATCCGGTTCGATTTTCAGCCTAAGCTCCGTATTAAATGTTAAGAAGGCTGTGAAAGCCCCCAGAGATTTCCCTCTGTGAATTGATCCCCAGACGAAAGGAGTTCGTCCGCAAGCTGCTATCCCTGTGCAATGCATGAATAAACCACAGCATTTTATTTTTATCCCGAGAACTTGTACATTATATTTTCTTTATCGTAGTCACACCATGCGTACAATATCTTTTTACCATATGATGCCTTCTACATGAATTTACATGCACACGGAATAAATAGACAGAAATTTTCTATATACCAAACGCAAAGTGCAGAATATAAAAGTACAAAACCTTAAACTCGAAAATTGTCGAGAAATTTTTCTCAATATTTATCGGTTACAAAAAAAAGCAAATAATGTTTCTGTGAACCACGAAAAAAATCCCGTGCTTTGATTTGAATATTTTACGGTCGATATGTAGGCTCAAACGTTACTCCTTTATGCAATGTAAATGTACCCTATCTGTACTGACATCCACTAATCCGATATTTAAGGAGAAAAGGGCGCAAAGCATTTTAAGGCAAAAGAGCAT